>OVBE01001106.1:22554-39986 GCA_900406425.1 Iberis pinnata
AGTGATGTGAGTAGGACAATGGTGAGAAGAAAAGTCAGGGGTAATTCCTAAGAATATGGCATTGACATGTGCATACTCCTTTGGGTTCTGAATAGATTTTCCAGGATGTTATCCATTTGTGGTAGGAGCAGAAACATAAGTGGAAGCAGACTTGCTCTCCAAAGCAGTAACCCTTGAGTTCAGAGCGTCAAACTTCTGATGGAGGTCATGGTATGAGCAATCGATATGCATCTTCAGGTCAGCCAGTTTCGTCGAAGTGTTGGTCTGACCTTGAAGAATTGGTGTAACAATGCCTCAATGTTGGAAGGTTGAGCTTGAGGTTGGTTGAGTTAAAACGAGGAGGTGCTCCGTCTTGTTGATGTTGTTGGAACCCATTATGACCTTGTTGCCTAGGTGCAAAACCTTGGTTCTGTTGTTGACCATTGTTGAGGTAGGGTTTAGCTTGTTGTTGGTGTTGAGTTGGATAGACTTGATCCTGAGTATTTGCTACATCGTTGTTGTGGTATGACATGTTGGGGTTGTTGGAGTTGACGAACCCTTTGCTGTAGTCGCTTTGATTCTGAATGTAACTAATCTCCTCTTGTTGATTAGTCATCCCACCTTGGAGCTGAACGTCCTCTGCGTCACTTATAAAGTGAACTTGATGTTGCTGTGCAAGGAGTAACTTATCCAACTTCTCATTTAGAGCTTTGAGGTCCCTATGTGTGTTAGCATCAGAAGCATTGCTGCCCCATGGAGTGTTATCATAGTCGTCAATGTAGTTTTTGTCAGATTGTGCTAAGTTCTCCATTAGCTCCCAACCAGCATCAACATCTTGGTTCATGAAGCTCCCATTGCTTGTTGTATCAAGTAACATTCTGATTCTGGGGAGAGCTCCCCTATAGAGAGTACTAAGGAGGGATGCATTGCTAAACCCATGATGTAGGAATTGCAACGTGTACCCTTTGAACCTCTTCCAAGCTTCAAATAATGTCTCAACATTCTACTGTGCAAAACCAGATATGTCATTGCGAAGTCTAGCCGTTTTTGATTTTGAGAAGAATTTGGCAAGAAATGCCGTCTTGCAGTCGTTCTAGGAGGTGATGGAATTCTGAGGAAAAGATTTTTCCTATTGGCGAGCTTTGTCACCCAAAGAAAAGGGAAAGAGACGTAACTTGAATACGTCCTCCTTCACACTATTAATTATTTTGGTGAGACTGCAAAATTTGTCAAACTCGTCTAGGTGGTCGAGTGGATCCTCCATTGGTAAGCAATGAAACCTATTCCCCTGAATCATAGCTATTAAGTTGTGCTTGATCTCAAAATTATTTTTCTGGACAGCACGTGGATTGATTCCATAGCATTGTGTGTGAATGTCCGGGTTGTCACCCGCACCAATGATGTACTGGTTAACGTAGTTAATGTTCTCCATTTGCAAGCAAAACACTTGAAATGCACTAACAAGGAGAAAACAAAAATCAGTGAAGTAAAAGAAAGGAACCAGATCTCAATAGATCCAAAATCCAGAATGTAACAAACAAACACCCAATTGGCAACGGTGCGAAATTGATAACAAGTATTTATCGTGTCAATTCCCTATTCATGTTATCATATCATTGTAGCATAGATAAGTGTCAATCCAGTCAGGTGTGTTACTAACCACTCTAGATGCAGATGGATTCTACTAATTCAAGTCAAATGAGAAAGTGGGTTGTTGTCGAACAATCCTAAACAAGAAAGCATGCAGAAAATGAACAATACATGAAAACTAATATGCATAAACTGAAACTAAAGGTAAACAGCAAGAAAGTAAAATTGGTAAGGATGCAATCAAATGGGAAGCAGTTCATGAGGACAAGGGTAATTGACTAGAGATCCTTCCTGAACTATCTAAGCACCTAACATACCTCAAACAATGAGCTAACCCCTAGACGGAAAATTCGTATGCAACCAAGTCCAATGTCTTGGTAAATGGTTTCAAGAAAAGCAATCACCAGACCTAACTCTCGTTAACGGTACACTACTAAGAAGGCATGAGGAATCAATCTACTAAAGCCAATAAGCACCATAAACATCTAATCTCTTAGGCTAGGATGTGCAAATCTATGAAATCACCATATTCAGGCATTTCATTGAACACCTTCTGAGTGTTGAAATGCCTAAAATCATATTTCAGTTGATCAGAAGAAATCAACATGAAGTGCAATGAGATAGAAGGGATCTAGATGCAAATCAACTTAGGTACTTAGGAAGAACAGGACATCAACACTAGTCTACCCCATCCTCAGGAACCTAAGGTAACTACTCACTACACATGGTTGGTGCGAAATCAGTAAAACAGAAAAGCATAGCTACTAAGAAAAATATGAAGATCAAAAATCAAAGATGAAGAAGACCAAGAACACTAACCCAGAAAAACATAGTATCAATGAAACAGTAGCAAAAGCAGAGGAAGTGATCAAGTTAAAAACAAGATTAAAAACATCAAAACGTAAATCAACATGCAGATAGTTCACAGCCCTAATATAAGCATGCAATTGAAGAAAACAGAAGATTAACATAAACTTAAGCAAAATCTGGGTTTAGAACATGAAGAACATCAAGAACAAAAGAGAGAAAATATATCCCAAGACAAAACCAAAAACTAGCAAAATGAAAGATCTTCCTCCAAATTGAGGCGTTTAGGGCTTTTTATAGTGTTCAGAAAAAAAGCCCTAAAACACATAAAACACAAAAGACAATCATTAAACTGGGTCTTGGGTCTGGGCCATCCTGATTCAAAGTTGGTCAGGTCGGATTGCTTGGCTCGATCGTGATGTGATCAAGCCATGTAGAATATGGAATCAAGCCATGTAGAAGATGGGATCGAGCTGAAGACTTAGAAGTAGCTCGAGGTGATCGAACCGGAACCGGGCCATCGAGGTGAAGTGTGTGTGTGTGATCGAGCCGGCTTTCCCTTGGCTCAATCACGCGATCATGGTAGAGCTGAGACAAGGCTGAGAGGAGCTAGAGTCGGGATAAGGCCGAGATGCAATTGAGGTGTTTTCTTGGCTTGATCACGGGATCGAGCCGAAGTTGGCTTGGCTCGATCACGGGATCGGGCCGGAGGATGCTTGTGATCAAGCCGCATTGCCTTGGCTCGATCTCGGGATCAAGATAGAAGCCGATATGCGATCGAGCCAGCTTCGTCTTGGTTCGATGGTGGGCTCGATGGTTTGGTCGAATCCTGACTTGAACTACACTTGAGTTGGTTCCATTCCATGCATTTTCTTTTCCTTTTCCAAATTCGCAACATCGTTCTGAAAGCTCCTGAAAAATCTCCAAAATGCATGTATATGCAAGTGCTAATGTAAAACTTCCTAAAAATTGCAAACTTGATAATAACATCTATAAATGCAACATATGTACAACTAAAAGACCCTAAAGTGATGCTAAATACTTCTAAAAATCACTAAAATGCAGAGACATCAACTCCCCCAAACTAAATCCTTGCTTGCCCTCAAGCAAGTAATTCAGAAGTCTAGACGAGAGGTTTCAAAGTGGGAACTCATTATCAAAATATGCTGCTAACACAAGTAATATAAATGTCCAGGTTATTAGTTCTAAAATGCAATCCTAAATTCATCCTGCTTAAAAACCTTAGTCATACTCATCACAGTTCATTACAGACCAGTTCCAACTTCCACAATACATTTAAATTCATTTACCACTTTAACATTCATTAAGGAGAAACCATGGATCAAGTCATGTGCATTCAATGAACTCATTTGGTCAAGGGACATGTTAAGGAGTAAAGATGACCTCTTCATGCAATGGCTAACAATTCAGAATATGGTTCTCTCAAAAGGGGATGAGTTTTAGCAGAAGGCTAAAGGTAAGAAAACTTAGACGCATACAGAAACAGAACCTCATCTACCCAATGCTAATGAAACCTAAGTTTTCCTGATTCTACTGGTAGAAAATTCTAATTCTACCCTTTTAAAATTTGAAGTGATCTTACTTATTCATGTTTTTCCCTTTTTCATCTTTTCCCTAACTACTCTTAGGAGAGGGTTCTTCTTATTTGACTGCTAGCGGATTTATGAACTTCCTTACTTTGATGCTTATGGTTCTTGACCTTTTTCATTTGCACTAACTTATTTGGCTTTTACCCTTTTTAATTCATTGTCATATTTTTTTCTTATTCTGCACTAACCATACTTCCTTTTCATATCTTTGTTTCCCCAAACTCTTTACTAGCACATTCTATTTCTTTTCCATTCTTCTCCTAATTGTCCCCTGCCTCCCATATTCTTCAACCCTCTCCAGACCTTGTCCTTAATCTCCATGGGCTTTTCCAACTCAACCAAAGCCCAACATCCATTCCCTTAATCACCTATTTTCTATGAAGGCTCGCAATGCTATGACTTTTCAGAACAAATGTTGGTTCATACCCCAAATAATACAAAATGTTATTGATGATAACTCTTTCTGGTGCCAACAAGCTCAACAAACTAACCACCAACAAGGTCAACAGATTTCACCCCAACCTACACGTTTTTCTAATCACACCTCCACAATTTCTCTTCTGCCACCTAACGTGTCTATAGTGCACTCCAATACCATCTCGCACACACCTTATTCATGCTTTGTGGATGCTTCCTTGGTGTCACCGATAGTACCATGTGGTATCCGTTGGGTGATTTACCACAACAACAACCTCATCTTACTGGGTTACGCCTCAATTCCCCTTTCTATCTCTGCCGCCCATGCAGAATCATTTGTCCTCTACCAAGCGCTAACTACTTTTCAGCGATACAATTATCAACCGTGTATTTATTTTACAGACTGCAAAACTTTCCTCGACGTACTCCACCAAACGTCTCTCGCTCTCCACTATCATCGCATGCCATGCCATGTAGCCCTTTAGCGCCCATATGCCAAGATATCCTCTCCCTCTAAAGCTTACCTTTTTCAGTTATATACCTAGATATTTAAACACTACTGCTGACTATTATGCAAAGCTAGCACAATATATTTGTGCAACACCAACAATTCGTTGGTTCTTGTAACCCCTTCTTTTAATAACATTTTGTTGACAAAAGAATCGATAAAATCTAATTAAAAAATTAAATGTATAATATAAAAAATATAATTACTAGACATTGAGTTTTGTTGGATAAAAAACATAAATATGAATATTGAACCTTTAATTACTTAACCAAATTTGATGGAAAAACAATTACTTGACCAAGTCTACTTTTCCTTATTTATCTGGTAATATGGAAACTTCAACTACTAAAATGAAACATGAGAAAATATATGAAATAAATTATTGAACATAGTTGATGCTTAAAAAGGTATATGATCATTTAAATTGGAAAGATAAGTTGGCGATCGAGTCATTCTCTAGTAGGCGTAATGAAAACATGTTTAAATATATTTTACTTAAATAAATATATGGTCATTTACATAAGCTTTTGCATTTAATTCCTATAATACAATTTGGGGAAAATTTTATCATTAGAAAAGAATTAGGAGTTGGCGTCTTAACCTCCTCATAGCTTATATCTCAAACAATATGGCTAAAATTTGGATGCACTATTTTAATATGGTTACATATATAACTTTAATAATTAAATGTCAAATTGCCTACTTTAATTTTCCGTCAAGTTGTAGTTTAGAAAACATATCTAAGGATTGAAAAAAGTTTATTCATCCATCTTGTACATATAATTACATAAAATTAAGAAGAAAGTAAATTCGTGAGATATATGTGGGATTCAAATGTGGTCAAATGCAAATATTTCACATTGGAAAACTAACCAAGGGTTAACTTGTATATAAGGAGTCCAATCCCAAATTTAGTATAAAACCTTTTGGGGTGGTACCCAATAAGAAAGTCGTGCAGGTTGTCGTGGCCCAAAGCGGACAATATCATAATAATGGGTTATTGGGCTTGATAGTAGTGGCACAGGAAGTGGATGTTACAAGTTGGTATTAGAGCGCGATCGATTCTAGGATGAAATCAGGTGGGCCGGTTGGTATGCAACGAGGACGATGCATTCTCTATTGGGGGTGATTTGTGGGATCCATGTGTGGTCAAAGAAAAATATCTCACATTGAAAAACTAGCCAAGATTTGGTTAATATATAAGAAGTCAATTCCCAAACTAGTATGACGCCTTTTGGGGTGGTACCCAATAAGACAGTCGTGCGGATCCTTTTAGTCCAAAACGGACAGTATTATACTAATGAGTTATCGGGCCCGGTGATAGCGATCCAGAGAGTGAGGCGTTACAACATCCCCAAAGATTACAATTCATATGTATAATAATTCACATTAATTAACAGAAAGCAATAACTTTATTTATAACGTAAAATTTTATCACGAGAGATGTTCCAAGGGAGATATATAGATATATAATCAAACGACTTTTCTCTTTATATTTCTCCTTTGGTATATAGCATAAAATAACATAATTAAGTAATTAGAGTTTTCGAGAAAGAATAATATATATAGAAAAGGCTTATCGCATGTTTGCTTCACGCAAAGAACTAAAAGTGAGAGAGAGAGAGAGATATAAATATCGTTTTTTGTTGTTATTGTTACCTTTGTCCTCGCGTGGCTTTAAAGACTTTCTTCTCTATACTCTCCTCTTTACCAAACCCTAGCTATAGTTCTCTCTTCTCTTCAAAATTTTTCAACCAAACTTAAACTCAATAACCCTAAACACAAAAGAGAGAGAGAGTCATGAGCGGTGGTGGAAGCACAATCACTGTCATGGGAAGTGGTGGTGGTTGTGGTGGTGGAGGAAGTAGTGGCAGTGGAGGAGGAAGTAGTGGTGGTGGTGGAGGACCATGTGGTGCTTGTAAGTTTCTAAGAAGAAAGTGTGTTCCTGGTTGTATATTTGCACCATATTTTGATTCGGAGCAAGGATCGGCTTATTTTGCAGCAGTGCATAAAGTGTTTGGAGCAAGCAACGTTTCGAAACTTCTATTACACATACCGGTTCATCGAAGGTCTGATGCAGTTGTAACTATATGTTATGAAGCTCAAGCTCGTATAAGAGATCCTATCTATGGTTGTGTTGCTCATATCTTTGCTCTTCAACAACAGGTAAATAATTCACATTTCTTTACTTTGTTAGAATTAATTTAATTAACTTTGTTGAGAAAAGTTTACTTTCTTTTGAGTTTTATTTCAAATTAAAGTGTTAATATTTTAATGCAAAATTTGCTATTAAAATCTAAATTTAATTTTAACTTAATAAGTATATTAATAGTCATTTTTTGTTGAGGTATAATATTAAAGAATTTATTATGTTTTTGAATATATGTGAAAAAATCTTAAACACAACTAAATTGAAATGGAGGTAGTATTAAAATGTATTGGAAATAACTTAAACTATATGTGAAACATAATAATTGAACTAAACTATATTAAAAAAATTATTTTGATTAATATAGCAAGTTAATATTTTTCTATCACTATTTTGGACCACAACCAACCGACTTAAATAGCAAGTTAATTCACGAAAAAAAACAAATTAATTTGACGACGGTTACGTTTTTATTTTCTTTTCCAATGTAGCGAATTTCGGTTTCTTATAGGAATAATAAATACTTTTAAAATCCTGAAAAATCCTTTAGAATTGAGAAATTGTGTGAGTGAAATCTGATCATCTTGTATTTCCGAGAGTTTGTCATTTTCTTGAATATATTTCAGTTTTTTTTTTTAATTCTAATTTGAGTATAATTAAAGGGGGAAAAAGCATGGTTGTCCAATTAATATACTATTGATAATATTAAAATAATGTATTGTGCAATTATATAAAAATGATACGGTCGTCGATCGACAAGTTCCATTGCAAAAATATGGAGTTTTTTGCTGGTTTTCTGGAAATGGTCGGGGTACAATTTTATGTGTTAATACGTGTATATATACATTTTTTCACTATAAATTGTTTTTCTTATTGTGAAATTAAAAACGTTTTGTTACGTTTGATTAACTTATACATATATAGTAAATTATATGTGATTAGAGGAATTGAATCTATATGATGCGTGTCATTAATTTGTTATTATTTACTTGCTAAGTTAATATTTTACATGGCCAAATAACCTTGAAAAGACCTTCATTGATTCCATTTTTAAAAACAACACGTTAATTTATAACCTATTTTGGTATAACTACAATATCACACTAAGCGTATATATATATATATAACTAAAAAGAAGATTTTACATCACAATCTCACCTAAAAAGGTTAAATCGACATTTGTAGGAGAATAAGTTTTAGATCTTTTATTGATATTTCTACGAGTAAGAATTAATTCACATCTTTTATCAAAATAATAATAATAACAATAATTCACATATTATTGAACTATTTCTAATAAAACTAGCGTTGGTAAAATATAAATAAGTGATACTTTTATTATTGAAAATCTTAACTATTTATATTATCTTTAATAGTTATTTTTACATGTTCACGTTATAAATTCTAGACATTTTTTCTTATTTTCGATGCTTGTATTTATAAGAAATTAAAAAATTCTCATGTTCTTCTATCTGGATTGGTTTTGGGCTGTTAAGTGCAATTTCTTTGGACCAAAGTCCATCTTTATAAATCAAATATTTCACATTGTCAAATTGATCCACCAGTCTACTAAAACTTAGCGGTCGCAAATCGTCTGCTTTTTTTTTTGTCTACAAACACGTAAACAACACTAATCAATTTAACTGTGTTATGTTGGCATTCAAATTGCAAGCCATTAATCGCATTCTCACTTAACTTTCATAAAGTTAGATGGTTGAGCATAAACGTTAATCGAATAACCGATCGTAACCGGTTCAATTAGAATATAAATACTTTTACATAACCAAATGAATGTTAATTACTTATCCACGGGTTATCGGTTAGTAACCGAATACTAACTGATAACTAGTGGATAGAATATGTATATATACAACATTATTTAAATGTTTATTTTATACATAAATCTAAAATAAAATAAAAAGAGAGAATCATAAACTTCTTTTACAGAGATATAAAAAATATTTTACTATTATTAATATATAATATTATTAGAGTATTTATTAAAAATATATAATTTACGGTTTTTAATTGTTTTTGCTATTATAAGTTGAATATTTGACGTTTCTAAGTTCTTAATTTTTTTGTTCTTCTTTTGTTATTCGGTTTTTTATCGGTTATTTTTTTTGTTTTTATTCGGTTTTATTCTCGGGTATTAATCAGTTACTAACCGAACCGAACCAATAGATATCTTAACCAACCAAAACCAAATTATTTAAAATAACCGATTGGATTGGGGCACTATATTATTCTAACCATAATAATCGAAACTAAACACAACCAAACTGAAATCGAATGGTTAACCGAACGTCCAGCCCTAGTTTAGTCTATTTACATATATTGTACATATTTAACGTGTGAAAATGTATGCATAGGTGGTGAATCTACAAGCAGAAGTTTCTTATTTACAAGCTCATTTGGCATCTCTAGAGCTACCTCAACCGCAAACGCGACCACCATCTCTACCACAATCGCAACCGCTATTCTTCACTCCTCCACCGTCTCTTTCTATAACGGATGTACCTACATCAATCTCACCATTTCCTTCAACATACGATTTAGCTTCTATCTTTGATCAAACGACATCTTCTTGGGCTACACAACAACGAAGATTCGTTGATCCACGTCACCAGTACGGTGGATCAACGTCAACTTCTGTCGGACTCGGTGGTGGAAACATTGACCTTCAAGCATTAGCACATGAGCTTCTACATAGACAAGGATCTCCTCCACCAGCAGCCAACGAAGACTCGCCGTCTCGGTCTATGTCTAGATGAGTTTGGTTTATATCTTCCCTTGTTAGAAAATTTAATAACTACTCAATAAAATTTAAGGACTATATATTATATTTTCTGACATTTATCTTGTACTAATACTTTTATTTTTCCCTTCTTTGCCGGTAATATTTTTTCAAGTTTATTTAAAAATTACATATATAAAAAATTATCCAAATTACATACATTTATCTTGTAAGGACTATATATTATATTTTCTTACATTTATCTTGTACTTGATGGAACTCATTTTTGACAACGTGATTTTTGTCAAAATTGAAGTAAATTTGAATGAGAAATTAGGCATTTAAATGAGTTGAATTAGCTGGAAAGACTAGGTAGCTCAGTTAGGTGAGTAGCTAAGTGAGCTAAAGTAGCTGGAAAGACTAGCTACCTCAGCTAGGTGAGTAAAATGACAGCTTATCCAAGCTATTTTTGCGAACCAAGGACGAATCCAAAAGGGTGAGAAAACGTGTTTGAAGAGATGCGAGTCGAATACGGGCTCGAAGAAGTGTGAGTTGTATGCGGGCTTGAAGAGATGTGAGTCATATGCAGACTCAAAGTCGAAGAGGTGTGACTCGTATACGGCCTCGAAGAGATGCATGCTCGAAGAGGTGCGAGTCGCATACGGGCTTGAAGAGATGCGAGTCGAATACGAGCTTGAAAAGGTGCGAGTTGGAAACCGCACTCTCAAAGAAATGATGAATGTAACGTTTCATGAATCAGGGTTACCCCATTCAATATGGGGGGGAGCCTTGCGTACTATCTCTAACATACTCAACAAATTACCAAATAAGCTAAATAGCACTAGACCTTATGAAATTTGGAAAGGTATGGTACCATCGTACAAACACCTCAAACTGTGGGGTGCCTTGCAACGATTGCTGCTCAAGAAGTATAGTGGCTTAGAAATTTTTTGAAAGATTTTCCCATTTGAGAAAAACTAGTGCCAACATTATGTGTACAATGTGATAAGTCAATCGGCTATCTCTTGGGCACAACGTACGTTATATAATGGAAAATCTTGTCACATAAGACGACATAAGACCATTAGAAACTTGATCTCAACAGGAGTACTCATGATAGCATTTATCAAATCTGCCGACAACGTAGCTGATTCGTTCACTAAAGGTTTGGTAAGGATCAAGTAGAAAAATCATCAAGAGGAATGAGTATAAAATCCTATGAACAAAGATTAAGTTTGATGGTAACCCTACCTAACGGACTGGAGATCCCAAGAAATAGGTTCAAGGGGACAAAAACTTCAAACTAAATCTGCCCAAACACTGTGAGACTAGTTTCTCTATCCAGTTCCCAACTTTCATAAATTTGATGATGAAACAGTGTAATCCTGGTAGTGATAAGGTTAAGCATGAAACTTTTAATGATTGCAAACTTTATGAGATGAGTGTTATAAGAGACTTTTGCAAAAGTTAATGGCAGATCTCCTAAACGAGTGTGAATAAGACCGATTTTATGAGAAAGAAGGAAAGACTCTCTCTCCAAGTCACTCATGATACCAGGTTTGCTTAGGGCCAAAATAAACACGATATAGAACTTAGTTCTGTAAAAAAAATGATACTATGTTATAAATGTTGTCTAGGTTTACGTTAAATTTTGGGGGTTTACATCGCGTTCACTCCCTGTCCGAGTAAATCCAACATGTATTAACTATGACTGGTTCAAGGCTGAAAATGCTACCATCTCAAATGCTATGTTTTTTTGCAATGCTCTCGAAAAGTCATATGTCTAGCTTCTTAGGGAATATAGTCAGTATATTCTTTCGAGTCTTTAGAGTCATCATATGTTCATGTGGGGATTGTTGGAACTCATTTTTTGACAGTGGTTTTTTGTCAAAATTGAAGTAAATTTGAATGAGAAATTAGACAGCTAAGTGAGTTGAACTAGCTGGAAAGACTAGCTAGCTCAGCTAGGTGAGTAGCTAAGTGAGAAAAGGTAGCTGGAAATACTAGCTCGCTCAGCTAGGTGAGTAAAATGACAGCTCAACCAAGCTCAATGAAGTGAATGTATACTAACCTATTTGGGTGGAATGTATACTAACCTAGTTGGGTGGACTGGTTAGCTAACACTCAAGCTTAGTGAACTAAGGAGTAAAGTAGGTTACAAGTGAAAGGTCACCAAACGAACAGTTGCAACCGTTGGCCGAATGGACACCAATTGAAAATGTGCAACGAAAGAGTGTGTCTTTTCACCAAAAGTCACATCCTTTCACGTGAAAAAGTGTCTTGAACAAATGTCACATCCTTTCACATGACACATTTTTCATCTTTTATAAATAGTGATCTCCACCATTTATTTTTCTCAACTAATTTTCTATTCAAATATTAGAAAACAAAGTGGTTTTCGATATTGATAGAAAATAAATAAATACAATCTCAATAAAAACCTCATTTCTTTGTCTCGTGAGTATTTGTAGAATACTAATTTCGATCAGATTTTGTTAATAGTAAATCTTAACAAAGAAATCCACGGTTGTATCCTGGGATTCTAAATCGCAGTAAACTGAATCGCAGTAAACCGTCTTACTACGGGTGATTTACAGAATTAAAGAAAGAATTTTGACTCAACTCCATAAGTTACTCAATTCGTAACAGTTTTAAAATCAGTTTAAGCTCAGTCCGGTTTATCGGTCCCTACAATATTAATACATTATTTTTTCTGTTATTTGACTGTAATATTTTTCAAATGTAGTTTAAAATAAAACCAACCGGATTATTTACTATTTTTTCCTCGGGTTAAATAAAAATAAACTTAAAATCGAGTTTGGATAAATTATTTGGTAACATGTTGGTTTTAAATAGGTTTCTATCGCGATTTTTGATCGCCTTTTATTAGTTTATAATCGCAAATTAAGCTTGAGGAATTTAGTGATAACATCGATTAGTTTGGGAGATTTGGTAAAGAAGTATGCATATTTAAGGAGTTTTATAAAGAGCTAAAAAATTGGAAAGAAAATATTTTGGATCTATATAATTGGAGGTGTAGTCTTCTGGATCATATTTTTGCGAGGTTTTTTCATTATCGTGGGCTTTAGCTTATAATAATTTATAAACTTATTATTTTGAGTAAATTTTATTTGGAATTTGTAATATAATATCATTTAAATAATAAAAATTTCAATAAAACTATTTTGGTGAAACAAGGAAAAATATCTTTAAAAATCCTTCTTATTAGTTTGACCAGGTACAACCCAGGAAATACGCGGGGTAATATATATATATATATTATTGTTTGATATATTATGTGATAGGATTAATATTTAACAATATTGGGTGGTAACCCGCTATGCGTGAAGAAATAATTTATTAAATAATTTAGTAAATGATGTAAGATATATTTAATATAAAATATAAAAAATTTCAATAAAATTTAATTTAATTATAATATATGTATTGTGTATTTTTTGTATTAATTAAATTTCATATGATTTATTTAATAGTATTGATTATTTATAAAATCTTTAGTTAAGTAAGTTATACGCATATTTAATTTGTAATATCATATATATATATATATATATATATATATATATTAAAATGTATGTTTTAGACTCATGCCAATAATGATCTTAAAGACACTAGTTTATAAAAGAAATGATTTTAATTTATGCGGCATTTTTAACCTGTCAAATGACATATATATTCAAATATATTTTTTTCAACCCGTGATAAAAATTATCTTAAAGACAAAAATTGTTAACCCTAATAAATTTTAACTTAACAACATATTAAAATATATATGTTTAGGATTCATGACAACAATAATCTTAAAAACACTAATTTTAAATTATAATATTCTATTTATTTTATTTAAATTTATATGGCATATTTAATCCGTTATAAGACTATGTATATTAAAATATATTTATTTTTGACTCGTGAGAACAATGATCTAATAATAAATTGTTTCAAATATTTTGGTAAACCCGTTTAGAAAATGTTTAAAATTTTAAATCACCAACAAAAACATTTTTTACCTATTATTCTCTAGTAAATTATTTTAAGAACACTTAAAGCGTTCACATTGGTTAAAATATTTTTTTAATTCGGTTTCATTAAAAACCAATTAGACTGAATAAATTTTTTACTATTTGAATCTTGATTAAATTAAGCCCTTAAACGATTTAAACAAATAAATAAATATCACATTAAGTTTATAAATTTTGGTTTAACTGAATATATTTTATTTTAATGGAAGTTCTCGCAAATTCCTTCTTTATTCTCACATAATCATTGAAAAACTAAAACATTTGATCACTTTCATGAAAACAAAATAATATTTTTAACTTTTGATTTTTAACTCGTTTAAAAAACAATTAAACCAAATATTTTGTTACTATGTAGATGTTGATTAAATCAGTCACTTAAACTATTAAATCAAATAATATTTTCATATTTAGTTTATAGATTCAATTTTTTTTATTTTTTAAATAACTCGAATTTAACTGAATAATTGTTGTGCTTGAATCTCGATTAAATCGGTTTCATGCACTTACTGCACCCAAATTGGTGTGAGATTAAAACTAATATTAAAATTCATTTATATAGTAGCTAGACACAAAAGAGATTTTCTTCAACTTCCGATATTGGAACCTAGTTTTTCTAACTAAATTTTTATTCTAATAAAATCTTTTTAAATCGATGAAATAATTTCAGTTAATTAATTTCAATTTTCGATAAGGAAAAATCAGTAAATGTGAAAATTCGATTAAATATCTAAATTTTAAAAATAAAGTTTTATAGATATTAATATATGAAAACCCAGATAACAATAAAACTGGTTTAAAATCTTATAAATTAAAATATCAAAACCAAAATAAATCTTTTTATATATTTAAACATAATTTTATGTATCTAAATGTAAAGATAAGAAAGAACTAAATTTTAAAATAAATTATTTTATTATAAGTTTGTCTTATTTTGGTTAAATATTAAATGTTTGGTTAAAATAATTGTTAATTATTTAAAAAAATATTAAACCGATTCCTTATTTTCAACGTAAAATTTGGAAGTTATTTAAATAAAAATGCAGATCTCGATTTCATAAATTTTTTCAAAATAATCAAAATTAGATATTCTAAAATATTAGATTTAGAATATGTGATATTATAAAATTTATAAAGATATAAATGAGTAATTAAATTTGTGTATGTGATTTTCGATTAATAAATAAATAAATTTTAAAACATTTTTAATATAATTTTAGTTTTTTATGCTACATGTAAGAATTTCTTTAGAATTATTTTTTCAGTCAAATTAGTTGTTAGATTTTTAATTTAATCATACTTATTAATTTTTAATTTAAAGTTTATTAAAGCTATAAGATTTTGTAATCAGAAACTAATTATACTTAGTAACTTTTAAATTAAAGTTTAAAGTCTATAATAATTCAAAGTTATAATTTTTTAATTTAAAGTGTAAAAAGAAATATTAATAAAAAATAACACCTAAAAAATTACAATGGAATTCAAATCCGAATCTTGGAGGTATACTCACACCATCTTTCTAGTAGTGCTAAGTTAACTTTAATTGTTTTTACATCAAACTGGTTGTATATATCTTTTAAATACTTTTCGGGCCAAACCCAACCCGAAAAAAATCCGCGCGTTTTCAAAATAAATTGGACAAAAATATCCCTCCGTATTTTTATTGTTTAATCATTAAAAAATTTAATCCCAATAACATTCTTAAAAAATATAACATTTATTTCAACTTCTTTCAAATATATACTATATTATCTCTTTAATAGTAAAGATCTTGGTTATGATAATCCTTTGTTGAATCACTTACCACGAGTTTCTTAATCGTCCAGGTCGTTCTGCACGTTGCGGGGCCTGGTAATGGGCCTAATCCTATGCTTAAGAAAACTCTCTTAAATGGATTTGATGAACTTAATGAAGCTTACCATCCAACTTATGGCTTAAAGCTTTTTAACATCGGAATAAGTTAGGTTTAATTATTACTTGAAAAAAATAAAAGTACATTTTCTAAATATCTGTATATAGTTATTTCATGCACCATATTTTAGTCGACAACAAACGCAACCATTTTGTTGCATATTATCAAATTCTTACTACATGATTAGAACAACAAAGAATGCACTTCTTAAGATGTTTGTTGAATCTAAGATCGTCGGTTCCTATGGATTTGAGTTCATATTTAATAAGGAGAATTATAAATACAATAAGATGAAGCGCGTTGACAATCCCGACGCACTTAGATAGATTACAGAGAAACTCAAGTCGTCAATTTATCTCTCTAACTTCTCTCTAAAGCTCTCTTTGTCGTTAAAATCCAACCTCTTCTCCGTTGAGGTTCATCTTCTATTTATACTATTTCTGTCATCACTCGACTACGCATGATAGTTGGCTAGGCGTCCAGTTCATCCGGCGAGTCGGTCCGTAGGTCATTGTTCGCCGAGCTACAGGGAGACTAGGTGCACTGTTCTGTCGGCGGTCTCGCTTGCCTCGTCGGTTCTGCTGGACGGGCCTTCAGCGTTGGGCTTCAAAGTTGGGCTTAATCCTTTGGGCCTGGGGCGACAGGCCCATATCCTACAATAAGCCCGCCAGTTCGACGAGACTGATGTGTTTATGGGTTGTCGGACATAATATGTCATCTGGCCCAATGGACCGAGCTGTTTCGCGAAGGGTATCACCTTTCTAGAGGCGCGTCTAGGATTGATGAACTGGCATTTGTAACGGTTGGCGTCAATCTCGAGGTTAGTTAGCTTCGATGAGAAGCTGTCGTTTTCCGATCATCCATCTCGCTACCGGTTCGTCTTCCGGTCATCTCTCTCTCTCTGGCTCTTCGTCTCCCAGTCTAACTTACCTGGGATGCTTCGACTTCCGGTCATACCTCTATATATACCCCATGATCTTTTCATTTCCTTCACTTTGCATCTTTTTCAATGTATTTTCTACTCTCTCTTCTCTCTACATTCTCTCTCTAGCTTATTTTGGTTATAATTTTCGTTCTCGTCGACGCAATGGCCTGCAGCCTGATGGTCCTCAACTTGAGTAGTGGTGGACATTTGGGGCATGGCATTTACATTTCTCGCACTTCAGGGCGTACTTGTGGTAGTCGGCGATCATGGTAGGCCAGAAATGGTCGTGCTTCTTTATCTTGAGGGTCAGGGCTCGTCCGTTGGAGTGATTTCTCCGGTGCCGTCATGCATCTTGCGGATGATGCGCTCTGTTTCTTCAGCATCGAGGCAGGTTAGTAAGATGCCGGTTGGTCTCGTCGCATGAGGTGTCCATCCATCATCGTATATTGGGCACCTTTTGCTCTTAAATCGCCGCGCTGCCCATTTGTCATAAGGCAGGATGCCATCGGCTATATAGAGTTTGATTTCGTCGCGCCAATTTGTGGTAGGGGCATCGTGGTCTGCTCTGAATATGGCATTGTCCTCTACAATGTCGTGGTCGTCTATGAAGTCGACGAGGTCGAAGCTGATGTTGGGCTTTTGTATTTCTTCTACTTGGATGGTCTGCGTAAGTAGGAGTTTCTTGATGAGGCGATGGTTGCTTGATAGTAAGAATTTTCTCTACGTGTGTCAAATTGACAGTTGGGTTTTTCCTACGT
>OVBE01001107.1:0-35521 GCA_900406425.1 Iberis pinnata
GGGACTTCCACCAATTCTCGGAATAGAGCATCATATTGACTTTGTCCCTGGTTCAACATTACCAAACCGACTAGCCTATCGCACAAACCCAACCGAGACAAATGAGCTTCAGAAACAAGTAGAAGAACTCCTAAGCAAAGGGCAAATCCGAGAGTCACTGAGCCCTTGTGCTGTACCGGTTTTGCTAGTGCCGAAGAAGGATGGAACCTGGCGAATGTGCGTTGTTGCAGAGCCATCAACAACATTATGATGAAATATCGGAATCCAATCCCGAGATTGGATGATATGCTGGATGAACTAAGTGGATCAACTATCTTCACAAAGATAGATCTAAAGAGTGGATATCATCAGATAAGGATGAAGGAAGGTGATGAATGGAAGAAAGCGTTCAAGACAAAGCAAGGGCTTTACGAATGGCTGGTTATGCCCTTCGGCTTGACAAACGCTCCAAGCACCTTCATGCGTCTTATGAACCACATTCTTAGGAAATTCATCGGAGTATATGTGGTGGTATACTTCGATGATATCCTCATCTACAGCAAGGGTTTGCAAGAACATCTAACTCACATTAAATCTGTTTTGGATGTATTAAAATCCAAAAATTTATTTGCAAATCGAGCCAAGTGCTCATTTTGTACTAATGAAGTTGTCTTTTTAGGCTTTGTTGTTAGTGCAGAAGGAGTTAAGGTAAGATGAAGAAAAGATAAAGGCTATCAGAGATTGGCCAAGTCCAACCAATATCAGCAAAGTCCGAAGCTTCCATGGACTAGCCGGATTTTATAGAAGATCCGTTCGGGATTTCAGTACCATAGCAGCCCCTTTGACCAAAATTATAAAGAAAGATGTCGGGTTTAAATGGGAGGAACAACAAGAACTAGCTTTTCAGACTTTAAAAGAGAAGCTTATCAATTCACATGTTCTTGTATTACCTGATTTTCTGAAAAAGTTTGAGATTGAATATGATGCTTCTGGTGTAGGAATAGGTGCTGTATTAACTTAAGACAAGAAACCTGTAGCATTCTTCAGTGAAAAGTTAGGAGGGTCTACCATAAACTACCCAACATATGACAATGAACTTTATGCCTTAGTAAGAGCTCTACAAGTGTGGCAGCACTACCTATGGCCAAAGGAGTTCGTCATCCATACTGACCATGAATCCTTAAAGCATCTCAAAGGACAACAAAAGTTAAACAAGAGACATGGAAGATGGATCGAATTTATAGAGACATTCCCTTATGTCATCAAATACAAAAAAAGGTAAGGACAATGTAGTCGCAGATGCATTGTCCCGAAGGTACTCTTTTCTATCTACTTTGACATATAATTTTATAGGATTTNGTATGAGACTGATCCTGATTTTAAAGATATCTATGTCAAGTGCTATAAATTTGCTTTTGAGAAATTTTATGGGAAAACAGGTTACTTATTTTATAGCAATCGATTATGCATTCCTCAAAGCTCAATACGAGAACTATTAGTGAGAGAAGCTCATTCTGGAGGTCTAGCTGGTCACTTTGGAGTCACCAAGACACTTCTTGGATTGCAGAGTAAGTTCTATTGGCCGAATATGAGAAGAGACGTTGAAAAGATATGCGAAAGATGTGCAACTTGCAAATTAGCTAAAAGCAGAACGCAGAATACCGGGTTATATACTCCTCTCCCTATCCCTTCTCAACCTTGGACTGACATATCAATGGATTTTGTACTTGGTTTACCTAGGACCAGAAATGGTCGAGATTCGGTCTTTGTTGTTGTTGACAGGTTTAGTAAGATGGCACACTTCATAGCTTGCCACAAAACCGATGATGTTGTGAGTGTAGCTAATCTGTTTTTCAGGGAAGTTGTGAGATTGCATGGAATGCCTCAAACCATAGTCTCAGACCGAGACACGAAGTTTCTGAGTCACTTATGGCGGACTCTTTGGGAAAAACTAGGAACGAAGCTTGCATTCTATACAACCTGCCATCCCCAAACTGATGGACAAACCGAAGTTGTCAACAGATCCTTGTCAACGATCTTAAGAGCCCTAATCAAGAGCAACATAAAATCATGGGAAAACTGTCTACTCCACGTTGAATTCGCTTACAATCACGCTAAGTACTCTTCAACTCTGTTTTCTCCTTTTGAGATTGTTTATGGATTTAATCCCAATTCCCCTCTAGACTTGATTCCTTTTTCCTGAGAAAGAACGTAGCAGTATTGATGGTAAAAGGAAAGCAGAGCATATTCAAAAGTTGCATGAGCAAGCTAGGAGCAACATAGAGAAGAGGACGCAACAATACTAGAGACATGCTAACAAAGGATGAAAGAAGAAGCTATATGAAGTTGGCGATTTAGTGTGGCTTCATCTGCGTAAGGACAGATTCCCGGAAGAAAGGAAATCCAAGCTGAAGCCGCGAGTTGATGGTCCCTTTGCAGTTGTCCATAAGATCAATGACAAAGCCTACAAACTCGACCTAAAAGGGAAGTATCAAACCTCTAGTTCATTCAACGTTTCTGATTTAATTCCTTATATTGCAGATTACGATTTGAGGTAAAATCGTTTTCAAGAAGGGGAGGATGATGTGAGCATGGATGAACCAGAACCTGAACCGGAGCTTGAACCGGAGCAGCTTGAACCTGAAGGAAGGATCACGAGATCAAAGGCAAGAGAGTTGGCTAACCAGGCCCACGTGATGCAACATTTAGAAGATGAAGATCAAGCTTGCAACATCTATCAGTTGTTCAGGCGTGAAGTTCCAGAAGAACCAGATCTCTAATCAGTTAGCTAAGTGGGTAATGACTGTACTCTTTTGTCCTTAGTCGAGATGATCGCTTTTTCCCGCATTGGGTTTTTGGTCAATCACTAAGGTTTTAACGAGGCACTTTATCCACTTCGTTAAAGCTTTCTGAAAAGAATTTGGAATAAGTATTTATTTATTTAAATAAATACTTGGCGAAATAAAGAAGAGCTTCTAGAAGCTGAAACTTGCCTTCCAAGGCTTAGTTACTAAACTTTCCTTCCAAGGCTTAGCTTCTAGAAGATTGATTTCCATTCCTATTTCTTGATTGACCTATTTTATTTCTTTTATTTATTTTCTTTTTAGGAATGAGATTATGTTAGGAAAATCCTTAGGCTCTTGTGCCTATATATAGATACCGAACTCTCTCTCTTTTCCTTAGCAAGTTTTATGTCAAAACCCTACTTTATTTTTTTGAGAAAAACAATTGAATTCTTCTTGATCATTGGATTTAGAATCCCGGCAACCTACATCCGTAAGAGATCCAGGAAGCCTACATAATCTTGATTGTTTAGTTCATAAAACAATCAAGTTTCTCCATTAAAATCTATTCACAAACATCCAACAAGCACCACAAAACCATCGGCTAAGACTTTCTTCAAAAGTCTCGGCCATATCGTCCTATTGCACCAACCGAGAGCTCGATCCAACCACCTAGGCTGTTACCCTTCCATACCGAGGCATCCTTGTCCGTCTACCGAGAAAACCAGGCCATCGGGCCATACCGCAAGCCACCAAGACCTGTCCGAGATAATTCCAAGCCTTGTCCGAGGCTATCCAAGTCTGTCCGAGACATATTCCAAGTCCGAGACAGCTCGATATCAAGCTGTTTGGCTGTTGTTCTTCGAGTCTTTGCCAAAGTTGATCCAGGAGCGTATCAAAGGGTGTTTAAACAAGGATATAATCCAAATTTCATCAAGAATCACCCCAATCTTTCTTAGAGAAGCACTAATGTAGAGAATCCTCAAGACCAAACCTATTCAACTCAGCAGAAACCGTTTTTGCAAAACTTTGGTACTCAATTCGGTCAAAACTCAAGGAGCAATGGTTTCAAAGGAAATCAGAACAGGAACTTTGTGCCTAACTCTAATTCAGGCGGTTTCCCACAAACCTCTCAGCATGTATTTCAATAAGTTCCTCAAACTCAAGCTCCTCAAGGGAATTCAGTTGAAATGATGTTTAAGCAACTTCTGGAAGGACAAAAACATTTTCAAAGGGTTATACAAGGAGATGTGAAGGAGCTGAATCAGAAATTTGAAGTATTGTCNAAGTTGATCCAGGAGCGTATCAAAGGGTGTTTAAACAAGGATATAATCCAAATTTCATCAAGAATCACCCCAATCTTTCTTAGAGAAGCACTAATGTAGAGAATCCTCAAGACCAAACCTATTCAACTCAGCAGAAACCGTTTTTGCAAAACTTTGGTACTCAATTCGGTCAAAACTCAAGGAGCAATGGTTTCAAAGGAAATCAGAACAGGAACTTTGTGCCTAACTCTAATTCAGGCGGTTTCCCACAAACCTCTCAGCATGTATTTCAATAAGTTCCTCAAACTCAAGCTCCTCAAGGGAATTCAGTTGAAATGATGTTTAAGCAACTTCTGGAAGGACAAAAACATTTTCAAAGGGTTATACAAGGAGATGTGAAGGAGCTGAATCAGAAATTTGAAGTATTGTCTACACATGTGAAGCTTCTAGATACTCACGTTGCCCAAACTGCTGAAGCGGTAAAGAGACCGATTGGGTTTCTTCCGGCAATATCTGACTCTAATCCGAAGAATCAAGAGTTTGTGAATGCTATTAAGCTGAGAAGTGGTAGAACTCTACCCAATACTGATGGTAAGGATAAGTTAGTAGAAGGATCGGTTGAAGATTTGGGTAAAAATGCAGATGATTCAGCTTTGACAGAATTAGAAAAAGTCGCAGAAGGATCTGCACGATCGGGCACCTCTTGCTGATCGGGCAAACATCTTCTAAGAAGACGGATCAATCGGGCTCATGTACGCATTTCTAGGTCCTAATTCCACATATCATGTGATTGTGAATGCTGAATTAAATAATGTAGAGACTGCCTTACTTCTATGCCAGTTACGAAAGTATCGTAGAGCTCTAGGCTATACCTTAGATGACATCACATGGATTTCACCTTATTTATGCATGCATAGGATCCATTTAGAAGATGAGTCTAAGACTTCTATAGAACATCGGAGACGTTTAAATCCTAACATGAAAGATGTTGTTAAGAAGGAGATAATGAAACTTCTAGATGCTGGAATCATTTATCCTATTTCAGATAGTACCTGGGTTAGTCCTGTGCATGTTGTTCCTAAGAAGGGGGTTTTACAGTAGTTAAGAATGATAAGGATGAATTGATCCCAACTAGAACTGTTACAGGTCATAGGATGTGTATTGACTATAGGAAATTGAATGCTACTACTCGCAAGGATCATTTCCTTTACCTTTTATTGACCAAATTCTTGAGAGATTGGCTAATCACCCCTACTATTGTTTCTTAGATGGTTATTCAGGTTTCTTTCAGATTCCTATCCACCCTGATGACCAAGAGAAGACGACATTCACATGTCCATTTGGTATCTGTGCATATCGTAGAATGCCTTTTGGATTGTGCAATGCTCTAGCAAGTTTTCAGAGATGCATGATGTCTATTTTCACTAATCTAATTGAAGACATCATGGAAGTATTCATGGACGATTTCTCTGTCTATGGATCTTCCTTTGATGTATGTCTTGCTAATTTGTGAAGGGTCCTTCAGAGATGTGAGGAGAAACACTTGGTGCTTAATTGGGAGAAGTGTCATTTCATGGTGACCAATGGAATCGTTTAAGGACACATAATCTCTGAGAAAGGCATAGAGGTAGATAGAGCTAAGATTGAGGTTATGACTAACTTGCAGGCACCCAAGTCTGTAAAAGACGTTCGCAGCTTTTTAGGACATGCAGGTTTCTACAGAAGGTTCATTCAGGACTTCTGAAAGATTGTCAGACCTCTTACCAAGATGTTGTGCAAGGAAGTCAAGTTTAAATGGGATGATGAATGCCAAAGCTCTTTTCTCGCGATCAAGGGAGCTCTTGTTAGTGCTCCAATATTCCAACCACCAGATTGGGATTTGCCTTTTGAAGTAATGTGTGATGCTAGCGATTATACAGTAGGTGCAGTTCTAGGCCAGCGAAAGGACAAGAAACTTCATGTTTTCTATTATGCCTCAAGGACGCTAGATGGAGCTTAATGCAATTATGCAACCACTGAGAATGAATTACTAGCAATAGTCTTTGCTTTTGAGAAGTTCAGATCCTATATAGTAGGATCCAAAGTAGTAGTCCAAACCGATCATGCGACTTTGAGTTATCTGCTGAACAAAAAGGATGCTAAACCCAGATTACTGCGCTGGATTTTGGGTTTTACAGGAATTTAACTTGGAGATCAAAGAAAAACATGGGATAGAGAATGGAGTTGCATATCATTTGTCCAGATTGAGAGTGGAAGATGAGGTTCCAATTGATGATAGCCTACATGAGGAGTATATCTATGCTATTAGCACTAGAGTGGATGAGAACCTTTCTACCCCTAAACTCTCTAAATCTACTGTAATTACTCCTTGGTTTCGTGATTTTGCTAATTATCTTGCTGCTGATGTTGAACCACATGACTTTACAGTTTACCGAAAGAAGAAGTTCTTAAGGGATGTCAAACATTATTACTGGGATGAGCCTCATCTTTACAAGCTGTGATCAGATGGGATGTTCTGGAGATGTCTGCATGAGGAGGAGATTCAGAATGTCTTATATCATTGCCATGGTTCTGACTATGCTGGTCACTTCGCTACATTCAAGACCGTTTCTAAGGTGCTTTAAGCAGGTTTCTAGTGGCCTACAATGTTCAAGGATGCTCATGCTTTCATCTCTTGATGTGATTCATGTCAAAGACATGGAAACATCTCGAAACGCAATGAGATGTCTCAGAACTTCATCTTAGAAGTAGAGGTTTTTGATGTGTGGGGAATTGACTTCATGGGTCCTTTCCCTATGTCTCATAAGAATCTCTATATCCTTGTTGTTGTTGATTATGTTTCTAAGTGGGTTGAAGCAGTGGTGGTCCCAGAAAAATATATTCCCTAGTTCAAAAACATAAATAAAATTTATCATTAACATAAATATAAAATATCCTACAAAACCATTCTACGATCTTTTATCTCCTAAAATTTTTCCACTACAATCTCATTCTAATGTATTTGAATATATCTTTTTTGACAAAAAAACTAAACAATCATTAAGGAATTGATCTCCAATCCGATGTGCTTTCACAATCTTCATGCCTATCTCTCAACGGTTGCAGTAGCTACAAGAAAAATCAAAACCAATTTCAAAAACCTATAAACCAATTTCATACAAGTTGATGAATACTAACGTCTAACTTAGTGAAAATTTTGGAATTATTTAGTATGAAATTGAGACTTACTTAAAGATGATTGATTTGGCAAAGTTGCAAAATTATGAGAAAAAAATAAATTTTCAAAAATCAAGATTGAGAATTAAATTTGGTTAACAATAGATTAAGTTAATATTCAAGTTTATCTCTTCTACTTATAAAATATTGAGCTTATTTACAACTATAATCTCCTAATTAATTTCTTGGGTCATTATTTTTTAATTTTTTCCTTTTTGTACGAACTGGGCCGGATAATGACATGTTTTTGGGTGGTTTAATTTTTCTTTTTTTGGTAGAAAATACCTAGATCAACATAATTTCTCATAACTAAATAAATTATTAATTTTTTTTCTTTTTTAATGGTAGGTCAGCTGTATAGGGAGGGTCTCATGTGGGTCCGCCCTTGGGTTGAAGCAGTTGCTAGCCCTACTAATGATTCTAAAATTGTGCTAAAGATGTTTAAATCTGTGATTTTTCCCAGGTTTGGAGTACCTAGAATAGTCATCAGTGATGGAGACTCTCATTTCATCAATAGGGTCTTTGATGGTTTACTCAAGAAGGATGGAGTCAAACACAAAGTGGCTACACCATATCATCCTCAGACTAGTGGTCAGGTAGAAGTTTCTAACAGGAAAATCAAAGTCATCTTGCAAAAAACGGTGAATGGATCCCGAAAAGATTGGTCTTTGAATCTAGATGATGCTCTTTGGGCTTTCAAGACTCCTTTAGGTACAAATCCTTTCAATCTAGTTTATGGAAAAGCTTGTCATCTACCTATAGAACTGGAGCATAAAGCTACGTGGACTGTCAACTTGCTGAACTTTGACATGAAGACCGCAGTAGAACGACATCTAATTCAACTCCATGAGTTAGAAGAACGACACATAGCTTATGAGAACTCAAGGATTTACAAAGAAAGGACTAAAGTTGCTCATGACAAGAAGATCATCCCAAGAGACTTTCAACCAAGTGATCAGGTGTTTCTCTATAACTCTCGCCTGAAACTGTTCCCTGGTAAGTTGAAATCTAGATGGTCCGGCCCATGTACGGTCAAGGAAGTAAGACTATATGGTGCAATTGTTTTATTTGATCGCCAAGGTGGTGAGTTCGTTGTGAACGGTCAAAGGCTGAAGCCTTATCTAGCTAATTCAGAGCTTACAGAGGTAATTGACATACCTCTTGCTGATCCTACCTCCACTTAGAGGTAAGTACCGTCAAGCTATTGACGTTAAACAAGCGCAGAGTGGGAGGCAACCCACTGTTTTGGTGTTTTAGTTTAAGTTACTTATTAGATTGAGTCAGTCCCATTATTAGTTACCAACTTACTAACTTTTAGTTTTGAGTTATATGAGATTCATGAGACAAGAAGTACCTTAACATTTCAGAAAAAAGGAGATTTTTCCCTGAGCAATTAGCCCGTTCGAGCAACACATGTGAACACATGTGCCCGATCGGGCACTTCTCCCTGGAATTTTTGGTTTTTCGGGATCGATCGGGCAAGAAGCAGTTCGATCGGGCAACAATTTTGAAGATTTGGTCCAAGAAAAGTAATCGATCGGGCAACCAATGTGCCCGATCGGGTATTTTCACCTGGACTTTTTCGCATGATGTGCCCGATCGGGCACACTTGTGAGCGATCGGGCACTCCTCCAGGTAAACCGAAAATCACTTGATTTAAACCAGATTTTTTTTTATCTGAACCGGATTTCTTGGAATTAAATCAAATTTCTCCATATTCTCCCCTTTACATTCGATTCTCATCCCTTTTTCCACCATTATTTCACTCAAAACCCTTCAAACTCTCTCATCTCTCTCAAACTCCATCTCCTTCAAATCCTAACTATTTTTGACATTTTTGGACTCTAATCCACTTGAATTTTCATGTTTAATCCGATTCTAACCTCCTTTCATCAATTCATCAAGGTATTTGTGCAATTTCTCTTGTTTTCATTCCGAAAATTAGGGTTTGATTTGGGTATTTTTGAATGTTTCGATTTTAGGTTTGGAATTGATACATAGGGTGCCTTACTAGACTAGTTAGTGCCTATTTGAATGATACTTGTGGATTTGTTGAGTTATGGTTGAGATTTTTGGTTTTTGCTTTGGGTGTTTAGGGTTTGTGTTGAAGTTTTGGGTTTGAATGGTTGTTTGTGCTTATTTGATAGCTAAGATTGATTTGAGATTGGTGGTTATTGCCTATTCATGCTGTTTCTGGTTCTTTGATTCCGAATTTCAATTTTTAAGTATGAAATCAATTGCATGTGGCTTGTTAAGATCACTTAGCATTGCTCTAAGTCATTGCTCACCATTGCCTTAGTCTCTTGATAGATTGATTACTATTGATTTTTGATTCTTATCTCGGTTAGTCACTCTTAGAAGCTTCTTGATTCTTGCTAGTTGTAACTAGTCATTGCTCGATCATTTGCTAATTGCTTCTTGTTTTCTCGTCGTTCTTTATATTCTTGGTTTCTATGTCGATAATTCTTGTTAACTCTTATTAACATTGGTCGGTTATTGATAAACCATTGCTTGATGTGTTATGAATTGCTCGGATATTCATTTCTTTTTCGAGTCCTTTCATTTTAGGAACATGGGACGCGCACGTGACTTCGAATCCAACGAACCTCCAGCTGCCAAGAAAACGAAGCCAACCGCTGCAGAGAAAGGAAAGGGTATTGCTTCAAGCAGCAACCCAGCTATTGATCCCACCCTTATGAGTCATCCTTGGCCAAGAGAAGCGGCCACACCTTTCCGAAGCACTCTCGATTTTAGTGTTCCCAAGCTCTGGAAACATAAGTCTTGGAAGACTCGGAAGATTACTTACAAGTGGGACAAGTTCGATAGCATGTTCTACAATGTTTTCATTCACACTAAGTTCGAGCCCTCTCGTTTTGCTGACTGGAATGTTCTCAATGCTCTTGGGATTGGTCAAGATGTCAAAGCGATGTTTGCCACCATAGGATTTTGGGATTTTCCTTTCCAGACTCACCCATTATACAAGGAGCTTTCCAAGCAAGTGCTCGCTTCTTTCCGGATTGTGAGTACTGATTGCGCGGATCCAAAGGACCCTAGTATGTCTGAGACCGAGGTACAATTCTTTTGTCTAGGACGACTTTATAAGATTCAAATGGTCGACTATGGACCTCTTTTCGGTTTTGACCGCCGTGGATATTGTTCCCGGACACCCACGTTTCACTCCCAACATGATCTTTTGGGTATCATTGCACGTGGTTGCTTTGTTTCTAAGAATGCGAAGATGACCTTGATCCGCAACCCAGCTATCCGTCTATTGGGTAAGATTCTCAGCGTGGTTTTCTATGGCAAGGAAGAGGCTGGTTCCCTTAGGAACCAAGAGTTGGAGTTTATCCATTATGCCATTAGCCGTTTCACTTTGGACGCTTATGAGACCAATCAGGACCGTCACACCCATGATGCCAACCTTTGTTGGTTGTTCGCTCAGGTTTTGGATGAGAGGAAGTTTGTAGCTTTGAGAAACCCGACAAGGACCGAGATGATAGGTAGTTTGATTACCCCATTGTTACAAGCTGTTGGGATTTCGCTTCACCTTTTTCCTTAGGAGACAGGTACTAACTCGGTTGATGAGAAGTATATTGCTAACATTAAGTGGTTTGCTAAGTTTAGGGACTATCTCTTTGAGAACATGGAGGGGCATATTTGTGAGATCCATTTTCCGAGCCACGAATTGACCAGCATCACTTAGTTTGCCAATGTTCAGTTCCTACCGGGTGTTGAGCATCTCAACCAACCTCCCACTACCGTTCTTAAGGGTCCACGAGCTTCCGGAAGACGCCATCTCAACCAGAGATGTTCTCGAGCCCCGAGCCATGATGATGATGGGATACCAACTGATGTTCCAGAGTTTCCAGATGTTGAGAAGATTCTTGAGTACATCCTTCCGCCTGTTTGGGATGATATTACTCAGGCTGAGCAGATTATGTGGCTTATGGATTCACAGCAGCGGGACAACAAGTTGATGAGAGACAACAATAGCTTGATGTAGAGGATTCTGAGGACTGTTTATGGATGTTTCAGGCCACTGAGGCGTCACACTGACGATGAGAGGGAGCATGATGAGGATGCTGAGCAACACGATGTTGGTGAGTGATCTGGTCACCAGTCTGATTGAGAGACTATCTAAGCTTCATTTGTAGTATTTTTCTTTCACTTTAGAACTCCTGTTATTTGATATTTTTCTTTGTTTCGATACTTATTTTCTATTTTGTCCTTCTCTCTGATTTATTTTCACACCGGGACGGTGTGAAGTAAGTTTGGGGGAGGGAGTATGTACTAATGCAGATCTAACTTTCATTTAGGTAATTTGTCCGAAATGATGAATTTTTCAAAATTTTCGTTTTGAATTCGCTGAGTCTTATCGAGTCGAAGGAATCATGATCAAAATCAATGATGATAATTAACCAAGTGTGGATATGGTTTTCGATTTCTCTGGATTACCGACTTAGATTAATTGCTTAGATTAGGATTGGAACCCCATTACTGATTGCTTGTTTATGAAAGTTATGGTCTTTTGAGTTATTAATGATTTGATGCTACCTCTGCCATGATAGGACTTAAATCTGAATTTGAATTATTCTTGCTTATGATGTTGATATTAACTGAGAATTAGCTACCTTGCTCTTCAGTGTTCTGTAAAACCGATAAGTTCATCCAGTACGGTCCGGGTCCTTTCTCTCTCTCTCCCTTAAGAAATTATAGAAAACCAATTTAGAAAAAGTGTTGAAAGCGTGACTTAGAAATCCGTAGTCATTGTCGGGCTGCTATTAAAAGTAGTAAGAAAGAAAAAGAATACAGAAAAGTGCGAACTATTCTTGATAAAAAAAGAGAAAAGAAAAAATGCATAAAAGTGCGAAATTAAAGAAGAAAAATAAGTGAGAAAGAGAGAAAAAGGATCAAGACCGGAAGTCGGTTGATGCTTGTTTGGTATGGGCATTTTGATACAAGAGGTACTTG
Organism: Iberis pinnata; assembly: GCA_900406425.1. NCBI lineage: Eukaryota > Viridiplantae > Streptophyta > Magnoliopsida > Brassicales > Brassicaceae > Iberis > Iberis pinnata. The sequence goes on from OVBE01001107.1 coordinate 12,215, forward strand.
AGTAATCTGATTGATATACCACAGGTGAGAATGCATGTATCNAGAGAAAAGAAAAAATGCATAAAAGTGCGAAATTAAAGAAGAAAAATAAGTGAGAAAGAGAGAAAAATGATCAAGACCGGAAGTCGGTTGATGCTTGTTTGGTATGGGCATTTCGATACAAGAGGTACTTGAGTAATCTGATTGATATACCACAGGTGAGAATGCATGTATCTGAACTTAAATGAATCTAAAGAGCTGGTTGATATGATTTGATACTTGATTGATTTGGGATTTAGAGTAGGAAACAGGTCATTAGTTTAGTGGTGGTAAACAGTTAAGTCTAAGTAGTTGTTTGAGATTAGTGTCTTTTGGGATTTGAAACCGTGCTTATGGTTTTTGAGATTTTGTGAGTTTCTGTGTGGTCCATTTCAAACCTCTTCTCTAGATTGAATCTTGCTTTACTCGAGGACAAGCAAAGATCTAAGTTTAGGGGAGTTGATATCACTCGTTTTTAATGCATAATAGTGGGCATTTATGTATGCTATTCCGCATTATTCCGAGTTTTTTCCTTGCAAACTTGGTATATTTTCAGGATTCTAGGTGTTCGAGTCGTTTTGGAGCTTAAAGGAGTATTTCAGGACATTTCAGAGCATTTCAGAACTTTCAGAATGTGATCTAAATGAAGAAGTGAAGTGCATGATCTTTTTCGGAGAATTAAATCGATCGAGCAACAGAAGAATGATCGGGCAAGAATGAAATGTGCCCGATCGAACAGACGTAGATCGATCGGGCAAATGCCCCGTGACGAAAAAAAATTTTGTAGAATTTAGAATAAAGTCCTCAGCTTTATTCCAAACTTCTATATTTTATTATTTTACTTTTTAGAACTATAAAAGTCTTTTGTCTTAGGTTTTATTTTTCACACTTTCATACTTTGCAATTTTTAAAGCTTTTACTGGGAGAAGAATTCCTGAACCTTGTATCTTGGAGAAAAAATTTTGAACCCTATTTTCAATATATCTATTTTAATTATGTGTTCATTTTTGGCATTGAATTGTGTAAGATTTGCTATGTATGAGTAGTTCCATAGTTAGGTTTTAGGGTTTCCAAGGGAAACTAGGTTGGAATGTTAGGATTAACTTTGCAGGATTGAATTTTTTAGGTTCTTAGTCTAAATTTGTTCTTAATGCATGAATTAGCTTGATCACCTAGTTCATATTATAGGTTGATAAATACAAAGAGTTTTGATTTAGAAACCTGACCCAATTCAGATGAATAAGAGTTTTTACTTGCGAGAGTATTGTTTTAAACGCTTATGAACATTTGAATCTGATTCTTAATGCATGATCGAATTGTTTAAAAGACGGCGAGAGTTTGTCTTTGATAATTCGATCAAAGGGCTTAATACTCCGAGGGGAGATTATTACAAATTCGATTTTCACGTTGAGAACTATTTCAATCAAAATCATGCATGTTAACTTGACTTTAAACCTGAATACCTACGGATTTCCCTAATGCCTAGCGCTTTTATATTATCCTTTTAAACCGTTTTTACTATTTGTTTTTATTTGCTACAATCAACCTTTTAATTAATCTGCTTTAGCTTGATTTGAAACTAAAACTGAACGTGTACGTTCTGGTCTCTGTGGATTCGATACCTAGCTTTTCTACATTGAACTGTTCTCTGCAGTACTAGTTTAGGATTAAATTCTTAACCTATCATCTATTAAAAATCCTGACACCTAATAACGCACAATGCTGCCACCCGTGTGGTTTTTCTACATCACTCACCTAAAAAGGTTACAAGACTCATACCCGTTACCTACTTTATGCCCTTGACAACTGTAAAATCTCCTCGCTGGATTATCATCAGTCTAAGCTTGGATAATTTTAGCAGGTTTTCGACGGTTACAAAAAACACCATTCTTGTGTTCGAAATCAAAAGTAGAAGAACTATAACTATGAACCATCTCACAAAGCAGTTTCACTATGCAAAACTAGAAAAAACAATCAATGTTCTTTCATGTTTATTATGGCTAACAATTGAAAAAAACTTACGGTTTACTAGTCTTCAATCCACTTTTTGCATTCTCTTTGATCCCTCTATTTCGATTTCGGTCGAAGAACCCAAAATCTCAATTTGGGGATTTTTTTAACTTGTCTCAGGTATATAACGCTTTAGTTCCTTATAAATTTTAAATAGTATTTGAAAAGACATGTGTCCTATTTAATTTTTGATGGATGTTAGTCACGTTTAAATTCAAATAAAGATAGTTTAACAGTATTATTACTGATTTAAACACGTGTTAAAATAAAAGATGGCGAAAAGTTGGCAGCCACTATCAAGGTCTTCTACGTTTTTTTTTATAGTTTAAGTGATAAGTGTTACTGCTTAACCTTCATGATTTGAAGTGTTAGAAACTTATAGTTTTAAAGGTTTAAAATGTGATTTTTCCAATAACGATATGTGCCATTAACAATTTCTATGTAGTAGTAATTTCTTAATATTTTAAAACATTTGTTAATGGGAAATTTTTAAAAATGTGACTTTTTAAATGTGTTTTTTAATACCATCAAAAATTTATTTTTAAAAAACTACACAAAATTAAAACTAACATTAAACTCTCAATTTAGCTGTGAACCAAACTCTAAATCCTAAATTCAAAATAATAAAACCATCCAAAATTTTTTATTTAAAACCCTTACAAACTATTTTCATATGTATGTGATATTTTTGAAAATAACAATGTTAGCGGTACTTTTGGAAAACAGTTCTTGATAACTTTTTTTGGAACAATAATTTATTTTATGGTGTTTTGTAAAATTCGTCACCAGTCCCCATATAATTTAAAAATCAATACGATTTATTATTAAATTTAGTGAAATACGATGTAAAAATATGCATACTAGAAGACGAATTTTGAGTAATTTGCGCCAAATCCAAGAGCCATAAGTGGTGGATGGTACGTCCCAAAAGGTCGCATGACGCAACAGGTAGTGACGTGTCCAAGAAGTCCATAATGAGGAAGTGTTAGTGTGCAAGCGCTATATCAGAGAGAGGGAGTAGACCGTTGAGGTGTCCTCAACACGCCGAATACCTTGCCCACCATGCGATTTAGGACGAAAAACATCAATCCAGCTTACCTTGGTGGATGTTGATGACAGTGGGGATCCCGTCCATAAGAATTTACTACATAAGCTACTGAGAACTCGTAGACAACTCTTGGTAGATGACAGGCAGATTGCCAGAAATTGATTGTTCTGGCTATTACCGATTAGATTACCTGAAAATGACCTTCATAAGAAAGAATTTTAGAAGACCAAGAATTGAAACAAGATCAAATACGATCAATGAGAGGTCTATAGTCTGCTGTAGTGAGCCGCTTTGTCGTGAGCGGCAAGCCTAGATAGCGAATTGGTAAGGATTCACATTGCAGTCCATAAGTCGTGATAGTGTTAAGGAGATGGGGAGGGGGAGGGGAGGATTCACCGTGAGGAAGGCATATGATTTGCTAAGATTGACACGAAGTCCCAATGCGTTGCCGAATGTGTCCAGTACCTGCAATATCCCCTGTACTGGACCTATAGTGCCATCAGAAAAAACCAAAATATCATCTGCAAAGTAAAGGTAAGTGAGGCCTAAATGATGACAGTGAGGGTGATAGCCAATATGCCCAGATATTGTAGCTGCATTCAAAAGGGGGAAAAATCACAACCTTGGCGAATCCCGCAGGAGCTTGGGAAGTATCCCGCATGTTCACCATTGACAGAGATGGAGAAGGTGGCGGTGGAGAGACAAATATGGATCCAATGAATAAAGAGAGGTGGGAAGTCCAAAACTTGGAGAATAATGGTAATAAAATCCTAATGGATTGTGTCAAATGCTTTGGAGATGTCTAGCTTGAGACTAAAACGCAGGGAGATAGTCGACTCATAGTAGTCTTTGACTATTTCTGTGGCTTGAAGTACATTCGCTAGCAATAGTCGACCTTTGATGAAAGCACTCTGGTTGGCTTATATGAAATTGGGAAGAAGGATCTTGAAACGATTGGCAATGATTTTGGAGATGACTTGTAGATGATGTGGCGACAAGATATGGGACGGTAATCTTCATGGTTTGGGGATCATCTCATTTCGGGATCAATGAAACAAGAGTAGCCGGGATCAATGAAACAAGAGTAGCATTGACTCTTCTTGGAAAAAACCTGTAGAGGAAGAATGATTGCACAGTAGTAACAAAATCCGCTCCAATTACCGGTCACGCTGCTTTGAAGAACTGAGCGGTATAGCCATCCTGACCAGGGAATTTGTTGGGAGGCATGGAGAATAAAGTGGCATGGATCTCGCTGGGTAAGATAAGTCGAGTTAGTTGCTCACCTGCAACCAAAGGACAACGATATGGAAGTAGACTCTCAAGATGAGAAAACTCAATGGGATCACTATGCTGGAGGAATGTCTGGAAGTGGCGGAAAAATTCATCATTTATCTTTGTTAAGTCTGTTGTTGTACGTCCTGAGGGAAGAAAAAGGAGACGGGTGGAGTTTCGACTTGAGCGTGAAGATGCAATTCTATGGAAGGATCCTATGGTTGGTAAAGATGTTCCTTGGCATTTGCTAGGAAGGACCAATGTTGGGTGGCGTCAGCTTCAGCTTGGAGGTTCATTAAGGAAGGGTCCGCGAGGGCTTAGAGTTGACAGGTCGAGGTCGCTATAAGAGGAGCGGTTGATGTTGCGAATGGTGTGCTTGAGACTCTTGAGCTTGGTATGAAACAACCTAAGAGTAAATCGAGAGTGGGATGCTCCTTCCAAGCGCCGTCTATAGTTTACATAAAAGAAGGATGATCAGTTAGAAAGTTATTAAATTTAAAAGCCTTGTGAGAGTTACAGATAAGGAGAGAGGTAGATGATGCATCACGCATGATCGGAGACACCGTTAGCCTTAAATACCGCGTACGAACGAGGGAAGACACTTAGCCAAGCATCATTAACAAGACTTATATCAAGATTTTTAGCAATCGGGTCATTAGTCCCGCGATTCTTCCATATAAACTGTGGTCCAACATAGGACAAGTCTGCAAGATCCATTTGGTTGATGAAATCTTGAAACTGTAGCATTTCCATGAGACGTTGACCACGAGGGCGATCTGAGTGATCTAAAGAGGAAAAACTTTCGTTAAAATAGCCAATGATGATCCAAGGGATTGCAGAATGGCCATAGAGCCGTGATATTACTCGGTTTCAATTCTTAACAGTGGGCATTTATGTCTACTATTATGCATTATCTGAACGTTTTGTTTTGCAATTTTTGGTATATTTTTCAGGTTCTCAGGTGTTCGGGTCGATTTGAACTTAAAGCATGGATTATCTACATTTTTGGATAGAATTTGGCTAAGTGAAAGAATGAGAGGTCGGTCTAGTTTTGGATTGATAAAGATGATGAAAAGAAGTCAAAATGTGCTTGGATCGATCGGTCCAATCATCCAGAGAAGAAATAAGATATGGACCGATCGATCCAAACACGGGCCGATCTATCCAAAGTACCCGGAGAAGATGGACCAATCGATTCACATATGGATCGATCGGTCCACATATGGATCGATCGATCCATCATGTATTCGAGATTTTTGGAGATTTTCCATTATTTGCAAGAAGAGTCCTCAAGCCTATGAAACTTTCCCATTTTCTAATTATTTTTACTTTTTAAAACTATAAAAGCTTTTGGCTTAGGATTATACTTTTTACACTTTCGTACTTTGCAACTTTTAGAGATTTTACAGGGAGAAGAATTCTTGAACCTTGAATCTGGAGAAGAAATTATGAACCCTATTTTCAATATATCTATTTTATCTATTTTAATTATGTGTTCTTCTTCGACATTGAATTGTGTATTCTTTGCAATGTCTGAGTAGTTCCATAGTTATGTTTTAGGGTTTCCTAGGGAAACCATGTTTGAATGTTAGGATTAACTTTGTAGGATTGAATTTGTTAGGTTCTTAGTCCAAATGTGTTCTTAATGCATGAATTAGCTTGACCACCTAGTTCATGATTATAGGTTGATAAATACAAAGAGATTTGATTTAGAAACCTGACCTAATTTAGATGAATAAGTGTTTTTACTTGCGAGAGCATTTTTTAAATGCTTATGAACAATTTAATCTGAACTGTAATGCATGATCGGATTGTTTAAAAGACGGCGAGAGTTGGTCTCTGACAATTCGAGCATAGGGTTTAATACTCCGAGAGGAGATTATTCTTTATTCGTTTTTCATGTTGAGAACTATTTTCAATCAAAATCTTGCATGTTAACTAGACTTTAAACCTGAATACCTACGGATTTCCCTAATTCCTAGCGTTTTTATAGTATCGTTTTTAAACCTCTTTTACTTATCGTTTTGATTTGCTATAATTAACCTCTTAATTAATCTGCTGTAGCTTGATTTGAAACTGAAACTGAACGTGTACTTTCTGGTCTCTTTGGATTCGATACCTAGCTTTGCTACATTGAATTGTTCTCTACAGTACTAGTTTAGGATTAAATTCTTAACCTATCAGAATTTTGGCGCCGTTTTCGGGGACCAATAGTGCCTTTGTAGTTTTTATTACAATTTAGTCTAAGGTTTTTATTTTTTCCAGTACTCATCTCGTTCTTTTTTGCTTGTTTTTGTTTTACATGTGTATGATCAGAAGATCTGACAAATCCTCTGAATTGCTAAACCTCAGTAACTCGGAACTTGCAAGGATCGGAAAGCAAAGAAAGACGCAAGCTCATTCAATTCAGTGGCTGGCAACGTTGATCAAATAATTCTGGTTGGACTCGACGGTCAAATCGATCCACCTCCTCTTTGACTCAATCAACTAATTAACCAAGCGCAAGGTGGTGGTAATGGCAATCCAGTGCCACCACGTCAACAAAGAGCTGGTAACAACCAAGATCCACATGGTAATCTCAATCCTCAGAACCCTCAGAACATAGATGCAAGGAACTTTGTCTTGTATGGAGATACAGAGAGAGTTCATCAGCTTGATACTCAGAACCATCCTCTAGTTGGTTCGTACAATAATCCTCAAGCATATTATGCTAACAGGAATCCCATCTAGCCCGCTCAACCTCAGCGAAGAGAATACTAATTCCCTATTCAGCTTGTTCAGATGATCCGTAACAACCAATTCAGTGGTTTACCAAATGAGCACCCAATGGATCACATTGACACTTTTGAGGACATCTGCAGCACTATTAAAATCAATGGATTAACCAGCGATTTCATGCACTGCAGTTTGTTCCGTCACTCTTTAGATGAAAGAGCACTTCGCTGGTTGAAGTCTCTCCATGCTGGATCCATTGTAACTTGGGAAAATTGCAAAGCCAAGTTCATAAATCAGTTATTTACTACCACCATGACTAACACTCTAAGGAACAAGATCTCTGCTTTTGCACAAACTCCTGCAGAATCCTTCTATGAATCTTGGGAACGATTCAAAGAACTGCTTAGTGACTGTCCGCACCACGGTTTCTCAAATGTAAGTCTCCTCAACACCTTTTATAGAGGAATTGAACAGAAATACCAGTTGTCCTTAGATACAGCAAGTGATGGAGACTTTATGTAGAATCCTGTTCCCGCTGCTTATCGTTTGATAGAGAATCTAGCAGCCAGCAATAGCAATCATTGCCCAGAGTTTGATCACCAAAAAAAAGTTCCCGTAATGACTGCTAACTTAGATCTCTCAGATCTGAAAGGGGAATTCTAAGAAATAAAAGGGTTATTGACTCAACTGCTTAAGAGTCAAAATCAGAAACATGTCAGTGCTGTAAACGATTCTGAAGCTGCTTGTTTTGTATTTCAAGAGCAAGAAACTGTTGTGGTTGAAGAAGAAGTAAGCTATATTAATAGCCAGGGTCAAAGAGTGTTTAAACATGGATACAATCCAGCTTTAAGCAAGAATCACCCCAATCTTTCTTGGAGAGCACCAATGTAGAGAATCCTCAAGACCAAAACTATACAACTCAGCAGAAACCATTTGTGCAAAACTCAGGGAGCAATGATTTCCACGGAAATCAGAATAGGAACTTCGTGCAGAACTATAATTCAGGAGGTTTTCAACAAACCTCTCAGCCTGTATTTCAACAAGTTCCTCAAACTCAAGCTTCGCAAGGGAATTCAGTGGAAATGATGTTTAAGCAACTTCTGGAAGGACATCAACAGTTTCAAAGGGATATGCAATGAGATGTGAAGGAGCTGAATCAGAAATTTGAAGCATTGTCTACACATGTGAAGCTTCTGGATACTCAAGTTTCCCAAATTGCTGAAGCGGTAAAGAGACCGGTTGGGTTTCTTCCTAGGAAATCTGATTCTAATCCAAAGAATTAAGAGTTCGTGAATGCTATAGAGCTGAGAAGTATAAAAACTTTACCATCTTCTAAGGGTAAAGACCATGTGGTTGAAGGTTTTATTAAAGATATTGATGAATCTGATGGAGAAGCCGTACATGGGGACAACCGAGATGATTCAGGTTGGAAATTTCACAAGGAAAATGATGCAGGAGCTTCCGACCGATCGATCCACTTTTTCAGAACGTCCCGGAGGTTTTGGATCGATCAGTCCAAACAATCTGGAAATCCAGAAAGTTTAGATCGATCAGTCCAACATGGACATATCGTTCCACATGCTCGTATTCCACCTGCTAAGGTGGATCAATCGGTCCAACCTGGATCGATCGATCCATCTATTTTCGGAATACCTGAAATCACTCGAATCTACAAACCCAAGGTTCCTTATCCAGTAAAACCCAAGAAATCCAGGAAAGAGCTTGAAGATGAAAAATGCAAGGATATGATCAAGGAATTGAGTGTGAGACTTCCATTCTCTGACGCTTGTCAAATGATTCCTTCTCTGAAGAAATATGTGAAGAGCATGGTTACAAGAAAGCTTACATTGGAAGAAGGTGCAATGATGATTACAGAGGAGTGCAGCTCAATTGTGCAGAATCGAATGCCTAAGAAGCTTGGAGATCCAGGTGATTTTGTTATATCAGTTGAGATTGGAGACATCACCTTTCCTAGATCTCTCTGTGATCTGGGATCTTGTGTGAACCTCATGCCTTTCTTTGTGGCTAGGAGATTGGGAATGACTGACATCAAGGGACAAGGATTTCATTGGTTCTTGCTGACCGTCTGGTGAAGTATCCTGTTGGAGTTCTAGAGAACTTACCAGTTAAGATTGGAACCGCATATGTACCAACTGATTTAGTGATTCTTGAGCTTGGAGAAGAACCTAAAGATCCTTTGATATTAGGAAGACCTTTCTTGGAAACAGATGGAGCAATGATATATGTGAAGAAAGGGAAGATCGATCTTCACTTTGGGGACATGGTTATGCAGTTCAACTTCCAAGAAGTTTTGAAGAAACCATCCCTAGATGCTAAGTCCTTTTGGGTCGATACTGTTGCTAAATCTGTAGAGAGAGTAAGATACGCTCCTGGATCCTAACTCTGATAAAAGGCTCGACAATCAAACCAAGTTGCTCGACAATTATGGGATCTCAGACTTGGAATAGGCTTCGGACAGCCTTTGTGTTGTCTCGGACAAGCCTTGTAGCTCACGGTTTAGGTGTGGTTGGCTTGGTGGCTTGGTAGACGGACAAGAAAACTCGATACACGGCTGGGACAGACTTGGATCGATGCTTGATTGTCTTGGTTGGTTGCGGAAAGGTGATATGGCCGAGACTTTTGAGGTATTCTTAGTCGAAGGTGTTTATGAAGGAATTTCGATGATTTGGTGATTATGAAAAGAAGAGAATGAAAAGAACTTGATTGTCTTATGGAATAGATAATCAAGCAAGTGTAGGCTTTCTGAATCTATTACAGATATAGATTACCGGGATTCTAAATCCAATGAGCATGAGTTTTGATGAGTGTTCCTAGAACAATATAAATTTCGACATAAAACTTTGATGAAGAGAACAAGAGGGTTCGAAAATAATAAATAGGCACATGAGCCTTAGGGCTTTCTAACATAAGTCAAACTATGAAGCATGCAAGCCTCTAAAAGAAAAATAACTTAATATTTAAAGAAAAAAAACTAGATTTGTAGATCAAAAGGAAAGCTGCTAGAAGATGTGCCTTGGAAGGCAAGTGTCAGCTTCTAGAAGGCTTCTTTATTTTCGCCAAGTATTTTTAAAAATACTTATGCCAAATTCTTCTCAGAAAGCTTTAAAGGAAGTGGATAACTTGCCTCGTTAAAACCTTAGTGATTGACCAAAAACCCAAGGCGGGAAAAAGGCGATCGTCTCGACTAAGGAAAAAAGAGTGCAGGAATTACCCATTTAGCTAACCGATCAGATATCTGGTTCTTGTGGGTTGACAAGCCTGCACAGTTGAATGTTTTGCAGGCTTGATCTTCTAGCTCTGAATGTAGCATCACGTGGGCTTGATTTTCCAGCTCTCTTGCTTTAGATCTCGTGATCCTTCCTTCAGGTTCAAGCTGCTTTGGTTCAACCTCTGGTTCAGGTTCTGGTTCATCTGGTTCATCTACGATCACATCATCCTCCCCTTCTTGAAAACGATTTGACCTCAAATCGGAATCTGCAATATAAGGAATCAAATCAGAAACATTGAATGAACTAGAGGTTTGATACTTCCCTTTTAAGTCGAGTCTTTAGGCATTATCGTTGATCTTTTGAATGACTTTGAAGGGTCCATCAACTCGCGGCTTCAGTTTAGATTTTCTCTCTTCTAGAAATCTGTCTTTGCGCAAATGAAGCCACACCAGATCGCCAACTTCAAACAACATCTTCTTTCGTCCTTTGTTGGCATGATTTTGGTATTGTTGTGTCTTCTTCTCAATGTTGATCATAGCTTGTTCATGTAGTTTCCAAATCTGCTCCACTATCCTTTTACCATCAACACTGCAACGTTCTTTCTTAGGCAAAGGAATCAAGTCTAGAGGGGAATTGAGATTAAAGCCATAAACAATTTCAAAAGGAGAAAATAAAGTTGAAGAATGCTTAGCGTGATTGTAAGCAAACTCCACGTGAGGGAGACAGTCTTCCCACGCCTTTAAATTGCTTTTGATCATGACTCTTAAGAGCGTCGATAATGATATGTTGAAAACTTATGTTTGTCCATCGGGTTGTGGATGACAAATTGTAGAGAATGAGAGCTTTGTTCCTAGTTTCGCCCAAAGAGTTCGCCAAAAGTGGCTCAAAAAATTTGTGTCATGGTCTGAAACTATTGTCTGAGTCATTCCATGTAGCCTTACAACTTCTCTGAAAAAGAGATTAGCTACACTCACAGCATCATCGGTTTTGTGGCTAGCTATGAAGTATGCCATCTTACTGAACCTGTCAACAACAACAAATACCAAATCTCGACCATTTCTGGTCCGAGGCAATCCAATCACAAAATCTATTGGTATATCAGTCCATGGTTGAGACGGGATAGGGAGAGGAGTATATAACCCAGTATGTTGCAATTTGCTCTTGGCTAGCTTGCATGTTGCACATCTTTCGCAGATTTTCTCAACATCCTTCCTCATGTTCGGCCAATAGAACATAGATTATAATCCGAGGAGTGTTTTGGTTACTCCGAAGTGACCAGCAAGGCCTCCAGCGTGAGCTTCTCTCACTAATAACTCTCGCATTTAGCCTTGAGGAATGCATAATCGGTTGCAATAAAAGAGGTAACCTGTTTGCCTATAAAACTTCTCAAAAGAAAACTTAGAGCATTTGACATATACTTCTTTAAAATCCTGGATCAGCCTCACAAAGTTCTAGAATATGTTCGAATCCTAGTATCTTAGATGTCAAGGTAGATAGAAGAGTGTACCTCCGGGATAATGCATCTGCGACTACATTGTCCTTACCTTTCTTATACTTTATGAAATAAGGGAATGTCTCAATGAACTCGATCCAGCGACCATGTATTTTGTTCAACTTCTGATGACCTTTAAGATGCTTCAACAATTCATGGTATGTGTGAATCACGAACTCTTTTGGCCATAGGTAATGCTGCCACACTTGTAGAGCTCTAATGAGAGCATATAGCTCTTTTTCGTAGGTTGGATAGTTCAAGGTTGAACCTCCTAACTTCTCACTGAAAAACGCCACAGGCTTCTTATCCTGAGTTAAAACAGCACCTATTCCTACACCAGAAGCATTACACTCAATCTCAAAAGTTTTCATAAAATCAGGCAATATTAAAACATGTGAATTGATAAGCTTCTCTTTTAAAGTCTGAAAGGCTAGTTCTTGCTGTTCCTCCCATTTAAAACCAACGTCTTTCTTGATGATCTCGTTAAGAGGGGCTGCAAAAGTACTAAATTCATGCACGAATCTTCGGTAAAAACCAGCCAACCCGTGGAAGCTTCGGACTTCGTTGACATTGGTTGGGCTAGGCCAGACTCGGATTGCCTTAATCTTTTCATCATCTACTTTGACCCCTTCTGCACTAACAACAAATCCTAAAAAGATAACTTCATCAGTACAGAATGAGCACTTGGCGGCTCGATTCGCAAATAAACATCCAGCTCTTAAAACATCCAAAAGAGATTTGATATGAGTTAAGTGTTCTTGCAAACCCTTGCTATAGATGACGATATCATCGAAGTATACCACCACATATACTCCAACGAATCTCCTAAGGACATGATTCATGAGGCGCATGAAGGTGCTTGGGGCGTTTGTTAGACAAAATGGCATCACCAACCATTCGTAGAGTCCTTGTTTAGTCTTGAACGCCATCTTTCATCCATCACCTTCTTTCATCCTTATCTGGTGATAACCACTCTTCAGATCGATTTTGGTGAAGATTGTAGATACACTCAGCTCGTCTAACATATCATCCAATCTTGGGATTGGATGTCGGTACTTCACCGTTATGTTGTTGATGGCACAGCAATCCACACACATTCGCCTAAGTCCCATCTTTCTTGGGTACAAGTAAAACCAGGACATCACATGGACTAAGGGATTCTCGGATTTTTCCCTTGCTAAGAAGCTCTTCTACTTGCTTCTGAATCTCTTTGGTTTTGGTTGGATTGGTGCGATATGCTGGTTTGTTTGGTAGAGCTGAACCGGGAACTAGATCGATCTGATGCTCTACTCCACGGATAGGAGGAAGGCCCTGCAGAATTTCTTCAGGGAAAACATCATTGTATTCCTGCAATAACTCATTCATTCCGCTAGGTAATTCTTGTGTTGGGTTAGTGTTCTCAATAGCATCTTTGCAGATGAATATAAAGCATGTAAGTTCAGAGTCATAGAGTTTAGAAAACTAATTGTGGTTTATGTAGAGGTTGGTCAAAATCTTCTCCTTTTCTTTTTGCTTGACTTGCATCTGATCTTTATAGATTTCGGTAGGAGTAAGTGGAACCAGCGTGATTTTTCTACCTTTGAACTCGAAACTGTGCTTGTTAGTGAACCCGTCATGTATGACTTTCCAATCTGATTGCCAAGGTCTTCCCAAAAGAACATGGCTTGACCCCATAGGCAAAACGTCACAAAGCACTTCATCTTCATATTTCCCAATCAAAAAATTGATTAGGACCTGGTGAGTTACGGTTAGACCTCCTCCATCATTAAGCCATTGTAGCTTATATGGATGTGGATGAGGAATAGTTTTCAGATTGAGCTTCTGAACCATAACTTCACTAGCTGCATTACTACAACTTCCACCATCAATGATCAAAGAGCAGACTTTGGATTGTATGAAACACCGAGTGTGGAATAGGGTCTCTCTTTGACATGCTTCTACAATCTGATTTTGCACACTTAGAGTTCTTCTTGTAACCAGTAATTCACCCACAACCGCTGATGCTTCTTCTTCTTCCGTTTCGGACCCAATGTCTGATTCCTCTTGAGGAACTATCTCTCCATCATCTCTGAGATGGAATACCTTCTTGTTGGGACAATCTCTTGAATAATGTCCCATGCCTTGACACTTGAAACACCGAGTTTGACTTAAAGTAGTTCCAGTTCTCGGTTTTACCTTGGTGTTTTTTTCTCTTCTATAGCTTGAGCTAGTTTCGGATTAAAACTAGGTCTAATGGTAGAGAAATCCTTCGGTTTTGAGGCTGGTGTTGCAAAGCTTGGCTTGACAAACTGCTTCTGAACTTCAATCAGTTTAGCCTTGTGAACCATCTCTTCAATGTCTTGATAACTCTGAAGCTCTAACTTGTCTTGGATATCTCGGTTAAGACCTCCTAGAAACCGAGACATAAACATATCTTCACCTTCACTTAGATCAGCTCGGATTAAGAGGGTTTCAAGCTCCTGAAAGTAATCTCGAACGGTTATTGTTCCTTGAACTAGCTTGCGAAGCTTTCTCAATATATCTCGATGATAATAGGCTGGAACAAATTTCCGCCTCATCTGAACCGTTAGCTCATCCAAAGTAGTTATGGGAGGCTCTCGAGATCTTGCACTAACAACTTCTAGTTGTTCCCACCATAACAAAGCATAACCACTGAATTCCGAATCAGCAATTTTGACTTTGTTAATGTTGTATGTTCCTTGGCATAGGAAGTTGGATTCCATCTTCCTCTCCCAGTCAAGATAGACTTCAGGTTCATTCGTGCCTAGGAATGATGGAAACTTGATCTTGATATGTTTCAACTGCTGATGTGCATGATCAAAAAGTCTCAGTTAGGCCTTGGACCTCTATGTCGAATGGTGCTACCATAGCTATGGTCCGACACCTCTTCTTCTTCAGAAGACTCACGTTCTGTTTCAAGGTGTTGTTCACGGTCTCTAGATACTTACCAAAATTGGTTATGAAAGTTGGACCTCCTTTGGTCGGTCTAGAGGACTCTCCTAGATGTGCCTTTCCTTTAGCAATCCGGTTAGCTTTTGAAGGTGTAGGGGTTGGAGACGAATGTCCATCACTTCGACTTCTTTTCTTTTTCTCTAGCTTCATGGGTATCCACTTTCTCATTGAGTAGTTCAATCTATTGTAGAAGTATTGCATTGTTGTCTTTGATTTGTTGACTCATCAACCGGTTCAAAGACTCCATAGCTTCTGCAGAGAGTTCCATGGTACCTGAAATACCAATAAACTTGCACAAGTAATGGGGTCTCACAAATCAATCAATAAACATAGAACAAGCAATTTCAGGTTGAGTAATTTCGAAATTTCTAAGTGATCTATATGCAAACTATTAAATCAAACAAATTAATAACCTAACGCAATGCAAGATTCTGATTCTTTGAATTAATCTAGATTCAACCTAGGGTTCTTAACACAAAAATAACAAGGAGTTAGGGTTAGGTTTTTGCTCAGCCTTTGGTACAGAGTTTGCTCTGATACCACCTGATAAGCTCCTAGATCCTAACTATGATAAAAGGCTCGACAATCAAATCAAGTGGCTCGACAATTATGGGATCTCGCGCTTGGAATAGGCTTTGGACAGCTTTTGTGTTGTCTCGGACAAGCCTTGTAGCTCTCGGTTTAGGTGTGGTTAGCTTGGTGGCATGGTAGACGGACAAGACAACTTGATACATGGCTGGGACAGACTTGGATTGATGCTTGATTGTCTTGGTTGGTTGCGGAAAGGTGATATGGCCGAGACTTTTGAGGTAGTCTTAGCCGATGGTGTTTATGAAGGAATTTCGATGATTTGGTGATTATGAAAAGGAGAGAATGAAAAGAACTTCATTGTCTTATGGAATAGAAAATCAAGCAAGTGCATGCTTTTTGAATCTATTACAGATATAGATTGTCGGGATTCTAAATCCAATGAGCAAGAGTTTCGATGAGTGTTCCTAGAACAATCTGAATTTCGACATAAAACTTTTCTGAAGAGAACAAGAGGGTTCGAAAATAATAAATAGGCACATGAGCTTTAGGGCTTTCTAACATAAGCCAAACTATGAAGCATGCAAGTCTCTAAAAGAAAAATAACTTAATGTTTAAAGAAAAACAACAAGATTTGTAGATAGAAAGGAAAGCTTCTAGAAGATGTGCCTTGGAAGGCAAGTGTCAGCTTCTAGAAGGCTTCTTTATTTTCGCCAAGTATTTTTAAAAAATACTTATGCCAAATTCTTCTCAGAAAATTTTAACGGAAGTGGATAACTTGCCTCGTTAAAACCTTAGTGATTGACCAAAAACCCAAGGCGGGAAAAAGGCGATCATCTCGACTAAGGACAAAAGAGTGCAGGAATTATCCACTTAGCTAACCGATCAGATATCTGGTTCTTGTGGGTTGACAAGCCTGAACATTTGATATGTTTTGCAGGCTTGATCTTCTAGCTCTGAATGTAGCATCAGATGGGCTTGATGTGCCAGCTCTCTTGCTTTAGATCTCGTGATCCTTCCTTCAGGTTCAAGCTGCTCTAGTTTAAGCTCTGGTTTAGGTTCTGGTTCATCTACGATCACATCAGAGTAGCTGATGATTTCTTATTTGATGANAGTTTAAGCTCTGGTTTAGTTTTTGGTTCATCTACGATCACATCAGAGTAGCTGATGATTTCTTATTTGATGATCCTTTAGAGATTTCTTTGACTAACGCTACTGATTCTCATTTATCTCTTAGTGATGATGTTATAAATCTTACCAAGATGCTTGATGCTAGTAAGAGATTTGAGGAGATGACCGATTGTGTGGCATTAGTGAAGGCAGCTGCCAAGCCTTCACCTAAACCGTACCTGCACCACTTGATGATCCATGGAGCAAGCTGAAAGCTCCAAAGCTGGAACTTAAAACCCTCCCAACAGGGCTCAGGTACGCGTTTTTAGATCCTAATTCCACATAACCTGTCATTGTGAATGCTGAATTGAACAATGTAGAGACTGCCTTACTTTTATGTTAGTTAAGAAAGTATCGTAGAGCTCTAGGCTATACTTTAGATGATATCACAGAGATTTCACCAGATTTATGCATGCATAGAATCCATTTAGAAGATGAGTCTAAGACTTCTATAGAACATCAGAGACGTTTAAATCCTAAACTGAAAGATGTTGTTAAGAAGGAGATAATGAAACTTCTAGATGCAGGAATCATTTACCCTATTTCAGATAGTACTTGGGTTAGTTCTGTGCATGTTGTTCCTAAGAAGGGGGTGTTACAGTAGTTAAGAATGATAAGGATCAATTGATCCCAACTAGAACTATTACAGGTCATAGGATGTGCATTGACTATAGGAAATTGAATGCTGCTACTCGCAAAGATCATTTTCCTTTACCTTTTATTGACCAAATGCTTGGGAGATTGGCAAATCACCCCTACTATTGTTTCTTATATGGTTATTCAGGTTTCTTTCAGATTCCTATCCACCCCGATGACTAAGAGAAGACGAGATTCACATGTCCATTTGGTATCTATGCATATTGTAGAATGCCTTTTGGATTATGCAATGCTCCAGCAATTTTTCAGAGATGCATGATGTCTATTTTCACTGATCTAATTGAAGACATCATGGAAGTATTCATGGAAGATTTCTCTATCTATGGATCTTCCTTTGATGTATGTCTTGCTAATTTGTGCAGGGTCCTTCAGAGATGTGAGGAGAAACACTTGGTGCTTAATTGGGAGAAGTGTCATTTCATGGTGACCAATGGAATCGTGTAAGGACACAAAATAGACGAGAAAGGCATAGAGGTAGATAGAGCTAAGATTGAGGTTATGACTAAATTGCAGGCACCCAAGTCGGTAAAAGATGTTTGCAGCTTTTAAGGACATGCAGGTTTCTACAGAAGGTTCATTCAGAACTTCTGAAAAATTGTCAGACCTCTTACAAAGCTGTTGTGCAAGGAAGTCAAGTTTGAATGAGATGATGAATGCCAAAGCTCTTTTCTCGCGATCAAGGGAGATCTTGTTAGTGCTCCAATATTCCAACCACCATATTGGGATTTTCCTTTTGAAGTAATGTGTGATGCCAGCGATTATGCAGTAGGTGCAGTTCTAGGCCATCGAAAGGACAAGAAACTTCATGTTATCTATTATGCCTCAAGGACGCTAGATGGAGCTCAATGCAATTATGCAACCACTGAGAATGAATTACTAGCAATAGTCTTTGCTTTTGAGAAGTTCAGATCCTATATAGTAGGATCCAAATTAGTAATCAAAACCGATCATGTGACTTTGAGTTATCTCCTGAACAAAAAGGATGCTAAACCCATATTAATGCGTTGGATTTTGCCTTTACAGGAATTTGACTTGGAGATCAAAGAAAAACGTGGGATAGAGGATGGAGTTGCATATCATTTGTCCAAATTGAGAGTGGAAGATGAGGTTCCAATTGATGATAGCCTACTTGGAGGAGCATATCTATGCTATTAGCACTAGAGTGGATGAGAACCTTTCTACCCATAAACTCTCTATCTACTCCTTGGTTTCGTGACTTTGCTAATTATCTTTCTGATGATGTTGACCCACATGACTTTACAAGTTACCAAAAGAAGAAATTCTTAAGGGATGTCAAAAATTATTACTGGGATGAGCCTTATCTTTACAAGTTGTGTTCAGATGGGATGTTATGGAGATGTCTGCATGAGGAGGAGATTCAGAATGTCTTATACCATTGCCATGGTTCTGACAATGCTGGTCACTTCGATACATTCAAGACCGTTTCTAAGGTGCTTTAAGCAGGTTTCTGGTGGCCTACAATGTTCAAGGATGCTCATGCTTTCATCTCTTGCTATGATTCATGTCAAAGACAGGGAAACATCTCAAAACGCAATGAGATATCTCANAATGCTGGTCACTTTGATACATTCAAGACCGTTTAAGGTGCTTTAAGTAGGTTTCTGGTGGCCTACAATGTTCAAGGATGCTCATGCTTTCATCTCTTGCTATGATTCATGTCAAAGACAGGGAAACATCTCAAAACGCA
Source organism: Iberis pinnata (assembly GCA_900406425.1). NCBI lineage: Eukaryota > Viridiplantae > Streptophyta > Magnoliopsida > Brassicales > Brassicaceae > Iberis > Iberis pinnata. The sequence continues at coordinate 31,015 of OVBE01001107.1, forward strand.
ATGAGATATCTCAGAACTTCATCTTAGAAGTAGAGGTTTTTGATGTGTGGGGAATTGACTTCATGGGTCTTTTCCCTATGTCTCATAAGAATCTTTATATCTTTGTTGATGTTGATTATGTTTCTGAGTGGGTTGAAGCAATTGCTAGCCCCACTAATGATTCTAAGGTTGTGCTAAACATGTTTAAATCTGTGATTTTTCCCAGGTTTGGAGTACCTAGAATAGTCATCAATGATGGAGGCTCTCATTTCATCAATAGGGTCTTTGATGGTTTACCCAAGAAGCATGAAGTTAAACACAAAGTGGCTACACTATATCATCCTCAGACTAGTGGCCAGGTAGAAGTTTCTAACAGGGAAATCAAAGCCATCTTGCAGAAAACGGTGAATGGATCCTGAAAAGATTGGTCTTTGAAGCTAGATGATGCTCTTTGGGCTTACAGAACAACATTCAAGACTCCTTTAGGTACAAATCCTTTCAATCTAATTTATGGAAAAGCTTTTCATCTACCTGTAGAACTGGAGCATAAAGCTGCTTGGGCTGTCAAGTTGCTGAACTTTGACATGAAGACTGCAGTAGAACGACGTCTAATTCAACTCCATGAGTTAGAAGAAGTTCGACACATAGCTTATGAGAACTCAAGGATTTACAAAGAAAGGACTAAAGTTGCTCATGACAAGAAGATCATCCCAAGAGACTTTCAACCAGGTGATCATGTGTTTCTCTATAACTCTCGCCTGAAGCTGTTCCCTGGTAAGTTGAAATCTAGATGGTCCGGACCGTTTATGATCAAGGAAGTAAGACCTTATGGTGCAGTTATTCTATTTGATCGCCAAGGTGGTGAGTTCGTTGTGAACGGTCAAAGGCTGAAGCCTTATCTAGCTACTTCAGAGTTTAGACGTTAAACAAGCGTTGAGTGGGAGGCAACCCACTATTTAGTATTTAGATATTTATTTATAAGTTCTGAGTCAGTCTTTGAGTCCAGTTTTAAGTCTTAGGAACTAATTTATTAATTTTTAGCTTTGAGTTCATGATTGCCTTAGGAAAAGATGCAAGAATAATGGAGTTTTTGAGCCGGGTAGAACGGATCGATCGATCCATTTGTGGACCGATCGGTCCACTATAACAGCAAGAATTGAAGAGAATGAATCGATCGGTCCACAGAACCAGATAAGATCCAGAGAGATTGGATCGATCGATCCTATTATATTATGGACCGTTTGGTCCACCGTAACAAAAAATAAATTGGATCAATCGATCCATATATCGACCGATCAATCCGAACCCAGGTAAACCATAATTTTGATTTCTCATTTTACTTTTATACCAAAATTAGACCCACCCATTTGAATTAAGTCGAATATCCTCACATCCTTCCCCTCTTCCATCGACATAAAACTCTCCCGTCTTCCCTCACTTCATCTTCTTCCCTTACACTCTCACATCTCCATTATCACATATCTCCTTCACTAATTCACCAAATCAAGTGGTTCTTGGGTCTATTTTGGGTGGAATTTCGAGCTCTATCTCTTTATCCTACTTTCTAATCGATTTGCTCAAGGTATGTCTTCCAAACTCTTCTTTTTGGTCCAAAAGTTATGAATTATGGTTTGGGTTTTCACTTCAAATCAATAATTCGGATGATTGTGTGTTTATAATCGATCCATACTTGCCTTAACTACACTGCCTATGTGCTATTTGCTACATGATTGATGCTTTTTAGTTGTACATGAGTTTTGGTTAGGTTTTTATGAGAATTTTGGAACATTTGGTCGAGGTGATGAGGCATTGCTAGTATTCATTGTTTTGATGATCTTATACTCTTGTTTGCTATGGTTCTATGCACTTAGGCTGACTTGCAACTTGTACCTTGCTTAATTGCCTATGATTCTCACCAATTTTGGGTTGGTGTTGCTTGATCATTCTTCCATTCTCTTATATGTTTCATGTCATTACCATTCGCTTAAGTTCATAATGTGATGTGGGCTATGGTTGTTTCTAAATGGTTTGTGAATATACTATTCTAACTCTTGATTCTTGCCAATTTTAATTGGTGTCGCTCAATCATTGCTTATGTTTAGGAATTTGTAATGCTCTTTGACTCGGTTGTTTGCTTTCGGTTCTTTGTTGCTTGGTTCACCCCTCTTCTTGCTAATATATCTTTAGTATTGCTCAATCTTAGTGAACCTTGATCACTTGTGTTTCAGAATCGAACCTCTACTCATCCTCTTTTGAGTCTTGTCTTTTTTTGTAGATGTCTCAAAAAGAGGGACCCTCAACCGGACGAGCAAGGCGCACATGCACGATCAAACCACCAAACCCACCCCCACCTCCTTCTGACAAACCACCGATCAAGCGAACCAAGAAGGCTCCTAAGCCTACTAGGGCCAAAAAAGGCAAAGGACTTGCCCCTGAATTTCCAATTGATCCATGGTTGTGCTCTGCCCCTGGCCTAGATTACAAAAGCATCCTTTTACTGTGAGGTTTACTCTTACCGCCAGAACCATATCATCTAACAAGCGTTGGCTAGACTACGAGTTAGGACCGGTTTGGGATGACTTTGATTCGTTATTTTACAACTTCTTCTTGTGTTCTACACTCAAACCTTCCCGGTTCGTGGATAAGGCAGTCTCGGACACATTGGGTCTGTTGGATGATCTTACGCTCATGCTTGAACGGGTCAGGTTCACCCATTTTCCGTTTACTCCATATCCATTATGCGAAGAGTTAGCCCGCCAATTCCTTGCATCGGTCCGCCTTCGCCACCTCCATCTTGACGCACCTCGAGTTGATGAGATTTATCTATGTTTCATCATGCTTGGGAATTAGTATGAGATGAATATGCACATTCTTTTGGAGGTCATGGGTTTCAACACGGCTGGGTAAAAGCGGTTTATCACCGAGTTTACTGGACACCTGACCCTATGGACTCTCATTGGACGCGGGATTTTTGAACCAAGAGAAGCGAAACAGGCCAAGATCCGCAATCCGACCATTCGCATTTTTGCACGGATCCTTAGCTTACTTATCTGTGGGAAAGATGATGTAGGCATCGTACGGACATAGGAGACCGAGCTTATTCATTCTTGTTGACCGGAAGCTGCTCACTCTAGCTCATCCTACCCGAGTCGAGGTAATGGAGAGCCTGATTACCCCCATTTTGGAACATGTAGGTATTCCGGTTCTCCCCTTTCAGACCGATAAGCCCCTTGCTTTCACTGATATGAGCTACTTGAAGACCGCATGTATATTTGGAAAGAATAATGTTTACAAGTTTACTAATCTCTCAGATACCAAGCTACAATGCCCTCTTCCTAACCCCGAGATCACACGTTTGGTCTCGATAGACAATGTTCGGTTCTTGCCAGGCCCCCAAAATTTGAAGAACGGTTCAGCTGGAACTGCTAATATTCCCATCCTTCCTGGTCGACCACGCCGCATACATCCTCCTTCTTCTCACGTTCAGGTACCCGCCTCTGATTATGATGAGCAGGATGATTCTAGTGAGTTTTCTCTTTCACCCCTTAGCGCGGACATGAGCACTGATGAGAAGCTAGAGTGGATTATGGCTACTCAGGAACGCAACCACACCTTGATGCGACGCAACAACAGTTTGATGAGGCGGCTCAAGAAGACTATTTCGCAACTTCGCTCTTCTTGTTTCCGTTCTCCTTCTCGTGAGCGCAACCATAGTGAGGAGGATGCAGAGCATGCGTTTGAGGCTGCCCCGGTGAGTTATGCTCACCCACGTTCTGATGATGTTTCCCCTTCTGATGATTTGCCGTCACCTGATGACTTTGCGCCATTTGACATGCCCCCGTTTACTTCTGATGAGTCTTTTTCCTTTGCTCTTTTGAACTCATATTTATCTTATTTTTATTTTAGACTCTTGTGTTTTTCTTATTTTCTCCTTCTCTCTGCTTTCTTTACACACCGGGATGGTGTGTGATAAGTCTGGGGGAGGGAATATGTACTAATGCGGATCTAACGTTTATTTTGGGTGTTTTGTCAGAAATGATGAATTTTTCAAAATTTTTGTTTTGAATTCGCTGAGTCTTATCGAGTCGAAGGAACCATGATCAAAATCAATGATGATAAATAACCAAGTGTGGTTATGGTATTCTATTTTCTCTAGATTAATGACTTAGATGAATTGCTGAGATTAGGATTGGGACCCCATTACTGATTGTTTGTTTCTGAAAGTTCTGGTCTTTTGAGTTATTGATGATTTGGTGCTAGCTCTGCCATGATAGGACTTAATCTGAATTTGAATTATTCTTGCTTATGGTGTTGATATACTCTGAGAATTAGGTACCTTGCTCTTCAATGTTCTGTAAAACCGACAAGTTCTTCCAGTACGGTCTGGGTCCTTTCTCTTTCTCCCTTCAGAAAAAACCGATTTAGAAAAAGAGTTGAAAGCGTGACCTAGAAGTCTGTAGTTATTGTCGGGCTGCTAAAAAAAGCAGTAAGAAAGAAAAGAAAAACGCAGAAAAGTGCGAAAAAAAAA
>OVBE01001108.1:0-39946 GCA_900406425.1 Iberis pinnata
ACGACCAGCATCGTCTCTTTCTTCTTCTTCTTCTCCCTCTCTCTCATCAACTTGTTCCTGCTCTCCACCACCTGCAGCATCATCATCACCACCACCTGCAGCATCCTCATCATCACCATCTCCTCCAAGAAGGTGGGGAAGGTCTTCAACAAACCGCTCCAGGCTGTTATCCAGAGACTCCACTGATGCAGTCATCTCTCCCAATATTTGGGAGGTAGTCATAGTCTCGGCAGCAGGAGCGGAGGCGCATTTGGCAGGTCGGCTGTGGGCGCATTCTCTGGAAGAACGACTAACTGCTCCTCTGCAATTTTTTTTGTTTGTTAATGTTCCACAGTAGGAACACTAGCGCCTGTCGTTTGCCCCTCAACAAGGACTGCTTCACTTGGACCTTGTTCCCCAGTAGGAACAACAGTTGGGTTCAGATCTTCAGCATCCTCAAATTAACCACCTCCTCTCTTCTTTTCCGGTCCCAGGCAGTTCGGCGTCTCTTCCTGCGTTCTAAAGGAGCACTGGTATCTTCACTACCAGTCAAAGCCGACGTTTGTTCATGCTTCCTTTTTGAGCTAGAAGCAGACTTCTTGAGGGACGACCTGTAGTTGGCAATCGGAGGTGGACGACCCATTTTTTTCTTTTTATAGGACAAGAGTTAATATCCCAACTAGTAGTATAAGAAGCCATGATTGCAGTTAGACGTAGTAACGACCTGTAAGCCCGCAAATCATCACATTCCCTTACCAGCGTCAATGAACGGGATGCTTTCCTGGATGCGTGGAAGGTCGAAGTCTTTAATATGGACAGCTCCTGCTTCAAGTAGCTTCTCTTTATCCTCGAGGAAATTGCCAGGAAACGGGCCAGTATTGCAATGCAGGTCTGCAAAAGGAACGGAAAGCCGAGTTAGAAACAATTTAACATTGACTACGTGCATATTCAGCTCGGCGGTCCTAGGTGGTATCTACCAAAGGTATCGGCCCATTTTCTTTTCAGGATCCTTCCTATGTCTCAGGCAGATTCTGGAACGACCTGCAGGAAGAAGTACTTAGTTTTCCAGCCGTGGATCTTGTCCCCTGAACCAACGGTTATAATCTTATATTGCGGATTGAAGTTAATATAGACGAAGCGGGTGTTCAATTTCGTCCATGGTAGAACAATGGGGTTGATTGACGACATGTATTCTAGGTACCTAACTCCGAGCTCCACCTGCAATTTTGTAGCATGTGCTAATCATCTGTCTGATTGAGGGGGCAGACAGCTGAGATATGGCGATCTTCCGCCTAGCACAGTACGATATGAGTAACTTCGGCATAGGCAGCCAAAGATGGCACTTCCTAAAAAGAGACTCATACAAACACACGTATCCTGGGGGACAATCCCAAGGCCTTCGATGCGGCTTCGGGACTTTCATCAAAATCCCGTTTAAGTAGGGGAAGTCGTTAACAAGTTTTTGCAACAACTTCAAAGTTTATTTTGTAGGTGCAAGACCTGTCAGGTCGTCATCTGGAGCAGCCTAGTTGCCTTGGGGAACTCGTTCATCCAAGTTCACCTCTACCTCGTCGACACGAAGGTCTTCACGAGAAGCAGAGGATTCAGCAAGGTTGGTAAGAGATGACGACATAATTATCGACCTAGTTACCGCCAAGCTAAGATTCTAGAGAGAGAAAGTAGCGAGAAGGGAGAGCGATTTCTACCTGCAAAAGGAATTATGAAACTTAAAATTCGGATATGAAGTGGTGAGGGGATATTTATACCCTGAAGAGATGACGGTTACCGAGGCGCGTAATGATTGCGCGTGGGAAACTGAAGCGGTGCGACTCTTTAGCTTCCCCCTACGAAAACGATTCGATAAAGCCTATGAAGACGATTAAATAAAGCCTACGAAGCATTTAATGCGCTTAAGCCAAAATACACTTTATTCAGGAGGTCATTCGCCGATTCGGAGTTTCATCGCCGACCTGGGGGGGACTAATTGTTGATACCAGGTTTAACACCTGCTCTGAAAGCCCATTTCGACTCAAGGCCCAGCTAGATGCCGACGTGACGAAGAGGAAGGGCCCAGGAGGACGAAAGCTATATGGGCCGACCTAACGAGCTAGGCTGTCCAGCTCGTGGCCCATTAGGTTAAATCCATGTAATTAGGGTTTTTACCTTATGTCTCCATATAAATACTCATGTAATCACCCTTAAAAAGATATATGAAATTCTTCTAAGCTTTGACCCACATAATCTAAGACCTAAAACAACTTGTTAAGTCTTGATTCAACAAGTACCCTGAATGGATAGCCAACCCGGTAGTAGTCAAAAAGAAGAATGGAAAATGGAGAGTCTGTATAGACTTCACCGACCTAAACAAAGCGTGTCCAAAAGATAGTTTCCCACTTCCACATATCGATCGACTCGTCGAGGCCATGGCTGACAATGAGTTACTTTCCTTCATGGATGCATTCTTCGGTTACAATCAAATCATGATGCAACCAGACGACAAAGAAAAGACCGCCTTAATCATAGACCGCGGCATATACTACTATCGAGTTATGCCATTCGGGTTAAAAAACGTCGGGGCAACATACCAAAGGCTGGTTAATAAAATTTTCTCTCCCCAGTTAGGCAAAACCATGGAATTATATATAGACGATATGATTGTAAAGAGCACTTCGGCATCTGACCATATATCGCACTTGTGAACATGTTTTCAATTCCTAAACTTGTATGGAATGAAGCTCAATCCAGCGAAGTGTACATTTGGTGTAAAATCTGGTGAGTTCCTCGGCTACGTCGTAACCCAAAGAGGAATAGAAGCTAACCCAAAGCAAATTTCCGCCATCATCGACTTACCATCCCCTCGAAATATAAGGGAGGTACAGCGGTTGACAGGCAGGGTTGCTGCCTTAAACAGATTTATATAACGAGTGATGGAGCGGTGTCTTCCTTTCTATCAACTACTCAAAGGAAATAAGTTGTTTAACTGGATGAGAAGTGTGAAGAGGCATTTTCAAAGCTCAAGGAATATATTTCTACCCCGCCTATTCTGGCAAAGCCTCTTGACGGGGAAACATTGTTGCTTTACGTCTCTATTTCATCGGCATCTGTCAGCGGGGTTCTGGTACGGGATGATCATGGAGAACAGAAGCCAATATTTTATGTCAGTAAAGTACTCGACGACGCGGAAACAAGATATTTAATGTTGGAAAGGTTGGCCTACGCTGTTGTTGTTAGTGCTCGCAAGCCCAGACCCTACTTTCAATCCCATTCAATTGCAGTGATGACTACTCAACCGCAGCGAGCTATCCTGCATAGCCCAAGTCATTCCGGACGAATGGCGAAGTGGGCCATTGAGCTTAGCGAGTATGACATTGAATTTCACAGTCGGACTAGCATCAAGTCCCAGGCTCGCGCGGACTTTCTAGTCGAGCTGCCCCCGAACTCTTTGTTCCCAGTACAGCAGGAACTTGGAATATGTATGTTGATGGCTCATCAAGATCAAACGGGTCTGGAGTTGGAATTCGTCTTGAATCCCCAACAACCAAGATCGTCGAGAAGTCTATCAAACTGAATTTTGCTGCTTCAAATAACGAGGCCGAATATGAAACACTTCTCGTTGGGCTTCGTCTAGAAAGAAGCATGGGGGCAAAGGTAATTCGTGTTTATTGCGATTCCCATCTTGTCGTCAGCCAGTGCAGAGGTGATTACGAGGCCAAGGATGATCGAATGACTTCTTATCTCCATCTCATTCAAAACCTCGTGAAGAGTTTCGACAGCGTTGAGATTGTGAAAATTCCAAGGAGTGAAAACACCTCTGCGGACAACTTGGCGACCCTAGCCTCTGCTCCAGCGAGTGGGTTAACACGCTCAGTCCCAATTGAGGAGATCACTGTCCCAAGCATATCACACACCAAGGTGCACATGGCAGACGTGGTCTCAAATGATGACGCCTTAAATGACGAGGACACGGTTGACAAACATGCGAAAGGTGATTGGAGATCTGCAATATGCGCTTATATAAGCAATGGGACCTTACCTTCTGATAAGTGGGCAGCCCGACGTCTCAGGGGAAAAGCTTAAAAGTATGTGCTAATAGAAAGGGAGTTGTTTCGACGGGATATCTCTGGGGTATTGCTAAGATGTGTATCAAAAGACGAAGCCAACCATGTAATGGCCGAGATGCATGAAGGAGCTTGTGGAAACCATTTCGGCGGACGATCATTGGTAGTGAAAATCAAGCGTCATGGTCATTTTTGGCCAACGATGGTTTCAGATTTTCAAGCCTACTACCTAAAGTGCGAGCAATGTCAGCGCCATGCTTCAACGAGACATCAACCAATCGAATATTTAAGAGTATCATCGCCGCCTTACCCATTTATGAGGTGGGCTATGGATATTGTCGGACCTTTCCCTACATCCAGGCAGCGAAGGTTCCAGTTAGTGATGGTAGATTACTTCTCGAAGTGGGTTGAAGCCAAAGCTTATGCTAAAATTCAAGACGTTGAGGTCCAGAATTTCATGTGGAAGAATATTATTTGTCGCCACGGTTTACCTTATGAGATCGTGACCGACAACAGGACTCAGTTTTTTTCACACCAGTTTGAAGGTTTTTTCAAGAAATGAAAGATAAAGCTCAGCCACTCAACTCCCAGATATCCACAGGACAACGGACAAGCTGAATCGGTTAATAAAACTATTGTAGACGGTCTTAAGAAGCGACTTGAGAAGAAGAAAGGGTGCTGGGATGATGAATTGGACGACGTCCTTTGGTCATCTCGCACAACGCCCCGGTCATCGACTAATGCAACCCCTTTCTCTCTCTCGCATGGTGTTGAAGCTATGGTCCCGGCATAAGTTAACGTCTACATCATGCAACATATGATGTTACCTCAGCATGACGACCTCAACACTGATCTAATGCAAGGCAGGGTCGAAATTATTCAAACCTCTTGCCGCTTATTTTTTGATTTTTTATACCTACGTGAACTTATCTTATTAAGTTTCAAATGATCTTATAGATAGACTCGATGAACTCGAGGAACTACGAGATCAAGCACTTCTGCGCATACAACGTTATCAACAGATGGCAGCATGACATTATAATAAACATGTCAAACCGAGGCATTATGTAGTTGGAGACCTTGTCCTACGTCATGTTTTCGATAATACTAGGGAGTATAGAGCAGGGAAGTTGGGAAGCAATTGGGAAGGATCGTACGAAGTCACTAACATCGTCGCACCAAACGTCTACCAGCTAACCACGCTTGACGGACAACGATTGCTACGGCCTTGGAATGGCTGACATTTGAAACTTTACCTTTAATCTTTTTGTTGTTGTTGTACTAAGAACTACGTCTGGCTTGATCCCTCTAAAATGGGTACGTAGGCAGTCTTCGTAGTATAAGAAGACATAGCTGCTGACAAAAACCTTGTATTATATTGGCTGTCCTCTTTTGATTTTTTGAAGGGGGAGTAGGTCACCCTACAAGGGCTCTGTTAAAAATCATTAAAGCCTCATCGATCTAAAACAAGCTAAAGCCTCGTCGATCTAAAACGAGCTAAAGCCTCGTCGATCTAAAATGAGCTAAAGCCTCGTCGATCTAAAACGAGCTAAAGCCTCATCGATCTAAAACAAGCTAAATCCTCGTCGATCTAAAACGAGCTAAGGCCTGGTCGATCTAAAACGAACTAATCCCTCATCGATCTAAAACAAGCTAAAGTCTCATCAATCTAAAACAAGCTATAGCCTCGTCGATATAAAACGAGCTAAAGCCTCGTCGATCTGAAACGACCTAAAGCCTCGTCGATCTTTAAACGAGCTAAAGCCTTCTCGATATAAATCAAGATAAAGCCTCGCCGATCGTTAATAGAGCTAAATCATCATCGATCTTTAAACGAGCTAAAGCCTCGTCGATCTAAATCAAGCTAAAGCCTCGTCGATCATTAATCGAGCTAAAGCCTCATCAATCTTTAAACGAGCTAAAGCCTCGTCGATCTAAATCAAGCTAAAGCCTCGTCGATCATTAATTAAGCTAAAGCCTCATCGATCTAAAACAACCTAAAATATTCCCGAAAGAAAAGGAAAAAATGCTAAAGTTTGTAGATCAGTATGACACGAAACTTTTCAAAAAATAATCTCGTCAATTAATCCCTTGGCAAAAATATGCAGCAAGGTGTTAGAGTTCACAACAAAAGTAGATGATTATAAAGACTAAGGAGTTCAAAAAAATAAACAAAAAATCTTTAAGTTAAAACAAGATTAAGCCGGAGCATCTGGGGGGGAGTCTTGTTCTCGGTGAGCTCCACAATCAAAGCTTCGAGCCCACTAGTGCGGAGTCGCCCCACTTCTTCCAGGGAGAGGATTTCATGGTTTGATGTTGATTCATTGATCACTGGGGAGACTCCCAGGTCCTCGTCCGACAGAGGGAAAACCTCGACCTCGCCTAACTTGTCTTTCCAGGTTTTGAGGCTTTTCTGCAAATTCTCCACAATGGCTTCCGGCACTAAACCGCCCATGTCCTCAATGATCCCCATAACGCCGAGCGTCCCTTCGATCGTCCTGACATTCTTGGCCGCCGTATCAGGTGCATTTTGACTGTCCAGATGACGTCAAATCCTCTCAAATTGAGCAGCACATTTCTCCTGCATTTGCTGCCCTTTCTTCAAGATCAGAGCGTCTCGGACAGCTCTCTCCAATCCTAAAGTTTCTTTCACTACGGCGAGCTCATCTTTAACCTTAACATTCTCTTCAAAGACGATTCTTTTCCTCCTCAAACTCATCCCTCTGACTTCTGCCTGCCTCGGTGACACGTATATTCTCCTCGTTCGGACGAACTATCTGCTGCTTTAAATTAGCGACTTCGACCTCCAGATCTTTTCTCTTTTGCGCATCTAATGCAATGGCAGCATTGCATTGTCGACAATTTTCTTGAGCTCGTCGAGGGAGGAAGTAGTCTTCGTTAGCTTAGAATGATACATGGTGATCATAGCGTTCGCCGCAGCAAAAAAACTATTCCAGAAACAAGTAAAGTACTTAGGAAGAGTTGTTCATAAGCAGAAGTGGTATGAATTTGAAAGAAAACTTACTTGGATGTCGTACGAGGCATAGGTTTTGGACAACTCTTGAGAAGGGGAGCTAGCCACACTTGGAACTGGACGATTAAGTCCCGGAATTTGTTGGACTAATTCATCACACGCCCCGGCGTCGTTGACTAGTCCGGCTGCATCCAGGTAAGCAAAGGAGAAAGGGATAGGATCCCGACGGGGTTTTCTGTGGAGAACACCTTCATCCGAAGCATGGTCATCAAACAGATCGTCGATGTCGACGTATAGATTATCAACCCCGCCAGCAGCCTGGTTATTTTCCTCGTCCAAGTTAATAACAGGACTTGGATTTTTTGGTTGAGCAGCATCCTTACCAATCTCTAAACCCTTCAACTCCCCAGCCGCAGTCCTTTTTTGGGGGCTCGGCTCCACAACATGTGCTTTACCTTTAGCCTTCGTCGCGACAGCCTGTAATCCTAACTTTTCCTGGAGCTGTTGAGACAGTTCGGCCTGCTCTATGGCTTTCTCTTTCTTCCTGTTCTCGATAGCCACTCTCGCCGAAGACACTAGGGTCTTCATCTTCGACGGCTTCTTAGCCCCTTTCTTTTCAGCCCCAGCCACTTGATTCTTCTTATGAGTACTTGCTTCGGCTTGGGTCTTCATGGAACTCTCCCTCAAGCTTTTCCGAAACTCGGAAGACATGTATGGTTTCCTGGGATATGAGTAGTGTTCTCGTCTAACTGAAATCAAACAACAAAAAATAACAAAAGAACGACGAAGAAAAATATGAATGAGTATGAAGTACCAACCTGAACCAAGGCGAGATAGGCTTCGTCTAATTCTAGCCGCGTCCACTTCAAACCACTTAAGTATGGAAGCCTTCGATAACTTATCGACTGAGTCCAAGAAGCAATCAAGAAAGGCCTCGAAGGGAAATGGCTTATCTGCAAAAGGAGAGGAAGTTTTAGTAATTCATTAAGTAAAACGCTATGACTAGCCGAAGCACTACCAATTTCTAAAGCCCATTCACGCAAAAACTCTCGCCCTAACTCAAGAACAGCCGCGTCGATAATTTTAACAAAAAAATATTGCCTTTTCCAATCCCATATCTTCCCTTTAGCCCCGGTGAGAAGAGTGTATTTTGGTCTCATTCTCACATAGAAAAAACCGGTGTCAAAATTTAAAGTGTGAGCCCCACTCTTCACAGCTTTGTGTACTTTATGTATAGTCGCCAGGAGGTCGAAGAAGTCTATAGAGATATCTATCCCTATCTCGTTGCCCAGAAGGAGGATCACCATTATGTTTCGAATGGCCGCAGTGGACAATTGCGACACGGTCATACGACGTCGAGCACAGAACGCCATCAATAAATGGGGGAGGGGGAACCACAAGTTGGCGTCGGTGAAATAATCCTCAAAAAGCATAAAGTACCCTTCCAGCGGAGACCATGGCTGTTCAAAATACTGCAGAACTCTAAGCTAAAGGTTGGTGTCGTTGATTTTACACAACACGCATAGGGCAGCCAAGGACTCATGTGTCATCTTCGACGGACCAGACCCTGTGAAGAAGTCACCCTCCTCGAGATCCACTTCGGAAGGACCTGCCTCGTCAGGAAAAGGCCCCGACTCTATACGCGGTAGAAAATATTCCTCTTCAGAGGATACCTCAGCGATGACTAATTGACCAGGAGCGTCGACTTCTGGACTGGGTGGATGAACAATCATCTGTTGGTTTCTAGATCTCGTCGTCGAGCCCACCTCGTTTGACATGACCTCTTCTTTCACAGATACCAGTTGAGGATCACCGGACATTACTCGGCAGGGAATCGAAGATAAATCTTCCGATGACGAAAATTGGTCGGAGGAGTAACGGCGGAGCAAAAAAAAATAGTGCAAAAATTCTAAACATATAGAGAGAAAACAAAAAGAATGGAGAGAGAAATGATACCTATAGGCGCAGAAGAAAGAAGAAGGCATAAATGGGAAAAGGACCCTTATGAGGGCTGACGTGGAATGCGAAGGGATGCCTATCCGAAAGGTCAAAACGCTTCGTAATCTGTGTGAAGAAACTATCTTACTTCGTCGATAGTAGTTGACATTTTCTTCGTCGACTAGTCGCAGTGAGTTACTACTTCATCAATCGACCAACATCACCTCGTCGAGTGAGCACCTCGTCGAACCGACCATCCTGAGTATCCCTTCATCCAGTTAATATCTCGTCGATGGGTCGGAACAAACAATCATCTCATCATTTGATCATGGCAAATCATTGCCCCGTCGATTCTTAATTTATCAGTATTTGTCATCTCGTCACACCCAAACAAGATGACAAGGCCATATCAAAAGAACTTCAGTCGACAGATCCTCAGTCGATTTGGGGGGGGGGGGGGGAGAAACTTTGGGGCCNGTTTAGCACCCTCAAAGGCCCAACACAAAATCAGGCCCAATCTTAAAAAGGAGGCCCAACTATAGCATGTGAGGATCGACCAGGTGAAGACACCTATCATGTTACTATTCACGACTACTTAGTCTGACATTTAGCAATATAAATAGATTGTCAAGTTAATTGGAGAGGGGGTCGGAAAAAGGGACGGAGAGGAGAGAGAGAGAGAGAAATCGCCGATATCGACGAAACGATCACAGCTAAAAGTACTTCGACTACCGATAACTCAACTACTTGAAGAATAACAATTCGAGGACACCTCGTCTATTCATAGCCGAAAGTCAAAAGAGTTAGTATCAAAATGCTATAGTCAGATAGCCTCGTCTGGTCAACATTACAATTATAATATTTATATTATATTTAATACACGTCTTCTAATCCTTCTGTCTACTTGACCGTGTCCAAAAAACATGTTGCGAAGACCGGTTAAATATTTAGTAACTTTGAAAAAATGTTCGAAATCTATAAAAGTAGACACATTTCTGAATCAAACTCTAACATTAACCAAGAACTTGGGTATGTAGCAAATAAGAAAACTTTGGCATATTGTACGTCCTATTCCACGTTTCATCAAATCTTAAATTGAACCACTTATATATAAGTCACTAAAATCAGCTGTGTGGTGTAATGACTCGTCTCGTGTCTTGTCGTCTCTCTCTAAACAAACATCTCTAACTTTCTGTTTCTTTTTGCATAGTGGCGATTTGTTGTGAGTCTTATTATTCCAACAATTGTTCATAATAATGCAGTTGGAAACTTTAAATAAGACATATATTTCATTTCTGACGCTTGTCATTTGCACGCGGTGGTCCATCTATGTTATGTCATTGTAATAATAAACGAGGACAACAATGTTTTAGTAAGAAAATGTTTCTTTTCTATAAAAATTTGGTGACGATTATATTATATTATTAGACTATCTACAATGCAAAACAAAAATTAATATCACTTTTTATTTTTAACCTTTTATATCATAAATTTCTCTTCGTCACATATTAATTCAACTTTTATGTTGGGATAAAAGGAACGGAAGAAAATAACATAGTGGGGGTAAGTATCTATAAATAATTATTTTGAAACTTCAGAAGAATAGTCTTTTACTGTAAGAAAATATTTAATCTACTTATATTTTTGTTATTAGATGATTTTAGTTCGCTATGCATGTATTATTTCTGATGCAATGGCCTTATGTGATCTAGATTCTTTTGGACTACTAAGATCATTTGATATATATATATATATATATATATATATATATATATATATATATNTGCCCTAATATGTTCTTGATCCGAAACCAATTAACATTAATACTCTCTTTGGTTTTTAAAGATTGATGTTTTATTTATCTTTTTTTTATTTCACAAAGATTGATATTTTAAGTTTTCATCAATTAGTTGTGCATTTAAAAAAATATTAATTGAAAATAATTAAATTCTTAGATTAAATTCTTAGATTAGGATTGATTCATTGGCATGAAAAAGTGTAAAAATGGCTCACAACTGTGAGTTCCGCCACGTGGGTTCGAATCCCGGCCACCGTCAATTAGCATGGGATGAATTTCGGCAGCCCTCCTGGATATCTTTGGCGACTGCGGACGCTTTGGGCTTAGTCGGAGTCTTTCGAGGCTCCGGATACCAGGGTTATCAAAAAAAAAATTATATTTTTCTTAATATATGTAAAATTCTAAAATAACAATCATTTTTTTTTCCTTCTGAAACAAAAACAAGCAACCAAAACAAAACCGAAACGACAACAAGGTGCAAACAAAAGGCGACGAAAATAACCTACAATAAACTTGAACAAACCAAACCTACCAAGAGAACCGGGACCGGAAGCTGCACAAAACCAAGGAAACCAAAATGGGACTGCAACACCAACAGCAGCCCGGACCGACGGAAATAACAACCGGTTAGGAACCCTTGACAGGGAGGATGGAGATAAAACCAGGACAGGCAGCGAGTTCCATAGAAGCAGGAATAAAGATGAACAAGAAACTGAGACCATCGTCAAACGAAGGACCGACATCAACGAGGAGAGCAAAACAAAACCGAGTAAGACGGAAGAGATGAGCAACTCTGGCCGGGAAATAAGTCCTCAGAGCCTACCCGATAGACCATTCTCGCAAACCAACCAACTACGGAAAGGCTACACAACAACTCGGAAGGCACGGACACCAACACAACCTGCAAAAACGAACAACAAGAACAAACCGTAACAACTTGGCCATGAAACGGCAGCACCTTGTCGGAGAAGGAGCAAGCAGAGAAACACCCCGAGGAGAACCAGCAGCCCAAGGCAGAACACACAACTAACCATCAAAACCAACCGAGACCTTAACCTTTGAAACTTACCGGGAGAAAGGTCCAAACCAGAACCCATAAAGGTAAAGGAAAAGAACCAGAAGAGAAGCCCGGAGAACCCGAAGCTTCTACCGCCGCTGCCTAGACTGCGGAAACGGTCGGAGAGACCGCCGGCAGAGCTACCCGAAATGGATCCGGAACCGGATCCGAGATCTGCCCACACCAGCGGCGAAGAAAAACGCATCGGTCAAGAGAAAGCGAAGATCTGAGCCCGGCGGAGCAGAAGGAGAATTGACCGTTGTCGCTGCCACAAACCCTAGCCGACATCTCTTAAAACCGGCGGATCTCGGCACCACGAGGATGATAAGCGGCACATCAAAAGAAGATGGAGAAGGAGGTGAAAATCTGGAAGCCGCCGGAGATCCACCACCGATAGGACCCGACGGAGGACAAAGACGCGGTGCACGAGAATGTGGGCAGTTGCTGACGGTGGTGGGGCTTTGTACACCCGGCCTGAAAATCCTTCCTACCGGCGTTAATCTCCGATCAGAGAAGGAGAGAGAGACAGGGAGAGGAAGCGTATAAATAACAATCATTTAAAACGGAAGAAGTATTGAATAATAAATACTCCCTCTGTTTCAATATATAAGTAGTTTTAACCAAAATGATTTGTTTCATAATATAAGATGTTCTCAAATTCCAAAGCAATAAAATAATTTAAATAAATAATATTATACTAAAAATTTAAAAGCAAAATAATATGTAATAATCTCTCTCTAACTTTTCGTGTTTTTCCACCAAAAAATAATAATCTCTCTAACTTTTTATTATTCCTTTAAGAAAAGTTAAAATTTCTTAATATTCACGCTTTTAAGCAAAATTACTTACGTATTAAGGGAATATCGTTTAAAACATCTTATGTAGAAAATGAAACGAATTTCACATCTGCTTACTACATTGACACAACTCACACGAAACAATTAATTAATGAATTTTCTCATAATATCCTGGATTCGTGGCAGACAGCCAGACATGTGTATTTATGATATTCTCGGTTTGGTGAAGCTGTATGTGAACTGATCCGAGTTAATTTCATCGACTACATTAAAGATCTTTTTCATCTTCATTTATTATTAGTTACTTGAAATAGACACATGCATATTTCACATCCACATTTTTTAGGATGTTATACAATCCGTTTGTCTTTTTATTCTAGATTGTTATATGTAATACTTCTTCCGTTCCATAATATAAGATGTTTTAGAGAATTATTTATATTTTTAAAAATATAATATGTTTTCGTATTTTCATGCATATTTTAAAATCATTAAATAGTTCACATCCAATAATAAAATGCCAGATTTTTATTGATTGGTCAAGTGTTTTTATATATAATATATAAACAATTTTAAATAAAAAAACATAATTTTTTAATTTGCGTGTTTTAACCAAAATATCTTATATTATGGAACAAAAAGTAGAATATTTAGTGTTTTTTGTCAGAATTGGATCGATAAAACCATATTCATAACCATTCTTTATAACGTAAAGTTTTGCAACTACTTAGAGTTGAATTCCAATAAAAAAAAAGTGCAAAAATACACCTTTAAGTGTTTCTAAATATCCCCTCAAAATCCGAAAATTGAATCATCGTTTCACAGGTATGCAAATAATAAATCATCCATATGAAATATAACTAAATCTCTATATTTACATGATATATTTAAAAAAAACCTTATATATATTATGATATACGTCACTAGAAACTGATTTTTAGATTAAATTTTATCAAAAAAATCATTATTATCTTTTGACCCGATTGAGATATCTTGGAAATTCGATCTGACCGGTCTTTAAGTTTTCAAAATACAATACTTACTATTAATTAGGTATTTAATTGGGAAATGGAGAGATTTAATTACACAAGAGCCATGTAGCACCACTCCATCCGACCAACGATGTTTTTTGCCTCATCGACTGCTCGGAAACCGAACCTAAGATCCCAAGACTATCGACCCCCACTTAAATATTCCGCTCCATCGGCACAACCAACAAAATATAAGGTTCTGCACATGCATGCAAAAAATAAGCTAAACTGAACCTTAGAAATATTCCGCCCCACAAAATCGGGACCTCGACTTGTATGCAGGTCGTGCTGATGAGAAGACCTCGGGTTATCAAATCGGCAAAATTTGTAGGTATGCAAGAGAAAGAGGTCGTCGGGAAGATAATGTGGTCAACAGAGGAGAAAGAGACAGAACCACCGAACCAAAAAACCACAAACTAGGATTGAAGATGAAACCGCCAAAAAAACAAATAAAAAAGTATATGTGTATACATCACCTGATTAATATATGTTTATTTTCATTGTATAATGTGTAAGGAGATAAAAATTTAATATAGAGTCAAAAAAGGAACATGTTTATTGATACCATAAACAAATATGCTAAAGATAGTGAAAAGTAATTGAAAAGAAAACAGATATCAAAACATCGATCTCAAAAATAAACAACAAGTCGAAAGGATAAAACTCTAAAAAATCAAAAGCAGAAACGAAAAGCAAAAACAACAATTTTAA
This sequence comes from Iberis pinnata, assembly GCA_900406425.1. Taxonomy (NCBI): domain Eukaryota; kingdom Viridiplantae; phylum Streptophyta; class Magnoliopsida; order Brassicales; family Brassicaceae; genus Iberis; species Iberis pinnata. Next base: position 14,344 of record OVBE01001108.1, read on the forward strand.
AACTCCAACAACCAAATTAAAACAAATTCCAACAAACAAGACTAAGACTTATAGGCTAACCCACAAAATAGAGAGGACACTCGGATATAACACCAACACACATAGGAGTTTGCAAATAGCCGAATTAAAAACAAACCAAACTTCTCAAGAGCCATCATCTTTACTCTCGTAAGACGAGTGACAAACATTCTGACAACACTACTGAATTAATTCACAACAACTATCAACTATCCGTTTTTATTAGCATAATCCTCTCTCTCTCTCGAATCTCCCTTTCTTAGATTTGGTTTCGTGGACTGATATCATTCGGTTTTAACACTTTTTAGTGAGTATTTATACCTATTATTTAGTGTTATCCGAGTGTTTTCCTTGTGTTTTTAGCATGTTTTCAAGAATTTTGATGTTTGATACGTTCTTGAGCAAAAATGACAATTTTTGGATGAATTCAAGTGCAAATGTACTAAATGGACATGGAAGGATTGATTTGGAATAAAGAATGATCGATCTAAGCCTGGGACAAGAACAGATCGATCGATCAAAGCATCGATCAATCGATCCAATATACCTGAAGGATTACATAGAATTAAGATCGATCGATCCATCACGGAATAATCGATCCCTTTGAAGCCCAGATCGATCGATCCTTTATATCGAACTGAAGGAAAATCAAGCTAAAAGACGCAATTGACCTCAAGATCTATTATTAGCTTTAATTATTTAGATTTTGTTTTCTTTTATTTGAAGACTATAAAAGCATTTTTGGCTTATTTTTATTAGAACAAGACTTTAATAAGTTTTAACAAGTTTTATCGCTGAAATTTTCCAGAGAGAAGAGATCTACATATGTATTTGAGAGGATTTCTGAACTCTGATTTCTTTATATACAATATGACTTTTTAATTCTTCAATGTTTACTCAATCTATGATTTCTGTTTTGCAATCATGTCTGAGTAGTCTTTTTGTTCGGTTTTAGGGTTTTCCTAGGGGAAACCAGGTTAATTGAAAGGGTTCAATAGAATGGATTGAAATTTGTTAGGTTCTCAGTTTAGATTTATCCTTAGTGCATGAATTAGAGTATTTAACTAGTTCATTGATCATAGAATTATAAACTCAAAGGGATTTGGTTTAGAAGTCTGATCTAATCTAGATGAATAAGCGCCTTTTCTTGCGGGAGTATTTTCTTAGGGGCTTATGAACTTATCAAATCTGAATTAAAATGCATGATCGAATTATCTAAATACGGCAGGAGTTTTTCTTTCGTAATTCAAGAATAGAGATCTAATACTTTGGGAGGAGATTAGTCTATTGTTGTCTTTCGAGTTGGGAATTATTTTTAGTAATCAATCTTGCATGTTAACCTTGACCTTTAACCTGAATACCTGTGGAATTCTCTATTGCCTAGCGTTTTCATTAATTGTTTTACAACCGTTTTTACTTTTATTTTCATTTCGCGGTTGCAATCACTATTTTAATTTTTTTTCTTAGCTTAATTCGATTTTAGACTGAGAGTCGTGCTTTCTTGGTCTCTGTGGATTCGATCCCTCATATACTACTGCGTTTGTTGTGCACTTGCAGTGAATAAATTTGGGTTAAAACATGAGTGTATCAAGTTTTTGGCACCGTTGCTGGGGACCAATAGTGCCTCTTAAGTTTTCTTTAGAGTTTAGACTAGAAATTTATCTTTTTACAGTACTAATCGCATTTCTTTATTCTTGATTTTCTTTTTTACATGTTGATTATCCAACAATCTTAAAAAATCAAAGGAATTACTCAGCCCTAGTAACAAGGACCTCTTGGATTTAGAACGCTCGATCCGAAAGGCGAGAAGGAACTCTCAATCCTCCAACACGATGGGGGATAATCTCATTCCTAATATGTTCTTTCTCGAAGATCCGAACGACCCCCTCCCCTCTCGTTCGTCGGATCCCGGTTGAAGAAACATTGTTAAATAACAAGCCACCTCCCCCTCCTGAGATAAATAATGCAGTTGTCAACCCAATATGAGGAGGAGCATTAGGCAATCAAGTGCCACTGGGAGTTCAAAGAGGTGGTAATGGTAATTAGATGGGACCTGATGTCATTTTACTGAATGACCCACTTGAACAAGTTTTCAATCACCCACCTCAACAAGACAGGGTTCTAGTTGGAGACTTCAACAACCCTGAAGCTTTTTTTGCTAATAGGAATGCCATTCATCCTCGTCAACCTCAGAGACAGGATTATAATTCCCATTCTAGCTCATTCAGCTAATATGCCAAAGTCAACTCCGTGGTCTTCCTACTTAACACCCCATGGATCACATAGACAGTTTTGAGGATATATGCAGCATTGTTCAGCTCGATGGAGTCCCTAGAGACTTTATGCATTTCAAGGTATTTAATCATTCACTAGTGGACAGAGCTCTAAGGTGGTTAAAATCTTTACCACCTAACTCCATAGAAACTTGGAATGACTGCAAATCCAAGTTCTTGAGTTAGTTCTACACTTCTACTAGGACTGATAATCTGTAAACCAGATTTCTCAGTTTCAACAAGGTCATGCAGAATCTTTCTATGAAGCATGGGATAGATTTAAGGAGTATCTTCGGGATTGTCCTCACCATGGATTTTCCGAGATGAATCTTGTAAACACCTTATACAGAGGTATTGAGCAGCAATATCGGCTTTCTCTAGATATAGCTAGTAATGGAGATTTTATGACCAAGCCAGAATATGAAGCATATCATCTTATAGGCAACTTAGCTGCAAGTAGCAGCAACCATTGTTTGAATTCATTTAGGAAAGGAGGTACATCTGACTCAAAATCCTCAGAACGGCTGAAGTAAAAATGATTTTTACTCAACTTCTTAATAATCAGAATCAGAAATAATTGAGTTTTTCTGAAGATGTAGAGAAGAATGAAGTATATTATTTTGCTCTTCAAGCGCCTCAAATTTTAGAAGAAGAAGTGAGCTACATCAACAGCCAAGGTCAAAGAGTGTTTAACCAAAGATATAATCAAGGGTTCAACAAAGGTTTTTTTCCAAAAGGCTTTTGTGCCAAACGCTGGAGGAACTAGTTTTCAAGGAAACCGGAAAATGAGCCTTGTTCCAAACTACAATTCAGGCAGCTTTCAACAATAATCTCAACCTGTTTATCAACAAGCATCTCCACCTCAAGCTTAGCAAGAGGAAAAGATGGAAGCTATGCTCAAAAGGATACTAGAAAGTCAGCAACAAACCAAAAAGAACCTAACTGGTAAGATGGACAGCATATACAGTGATTTGAATCAAAAATTTGAAAGCTTGTCTACTCATATCAAGAATTTGGATACTCAAGTGGTTCAAACCGCTGAAGCTGTGAAGAGACCAACAAGTTTTCTTTTTGGGATGTCTGATTCAAGTTCTAAGGAGGAGTTTTTGAATGTTATTACATTGAGAAGTGGGAAGTCTCTGGTTGGTAGTAATAATAAAGTAAAAGCTGATGAAATTTTGGCCGAAGAAACCAAAAAACCTACAGAAAAGGCGAGTTTGGAAAAATCTGGAAAAGATGCAGAGGTTGAGATCGATCGATCCAAAAAATCCAGATTCACTAGATCGATCCAAGATAGATCGATTGATCCTATTAAAACATTGAGTTACGAAATAAATGATCGATAGATCCATCGGTCAAAGATTCAAAACTGAAAGAGATCCCCAGATTACTGAAACTCCAGTTTGAATTTACAAACCTAAGGTTCCTTACTCAGTTCAAGCAAAGAAGTCCAGAAAATATCTAGAAGATGCAAAGTTCAAGGAGATGATCAAGGAATTGACTTTTCGATTTTCGTTCTCTGATGCTTTCCAAATGATTCCTTCTTTAAGGAAATATGTCAAGAGTACACAAGTAAGATCACTTTAGAAAATGGAGCAATGATAATCACAGAAGAATGTAGCTCGATTCTACAGAACTGTATGGCTAAGAAACTTGGAGATCCGGGAAGCTTTGTTCTATCAGTAGAGATTGGTGACATTACATTTGCCAGATCTCTTTCTGATTTAGGATCTAGTGTGAATCTTATGCCTCTTTTTGTGGCTAAGAGGTTAGGTATGACAGACATAGAAGGTACCAAATTATCACTCATCCTTGTTGACCGTTCTGGTGAAGTATCCCGTTGGAGTTCTTGAGAACCTCCCTGTGAAGATTGGGACAGCTTTTGTACCAACTGATTTTGTGATTCTGGAGCTTGGAGAAGAACCAAAAGATCCTTTCATATTGGGAAGACCCTTTTTAGCAACAACTGGTGCTATTATTGATGTGAAGAGAGGCAAGATCGATCTTCATCTCGGTGATATGTCATGAAGTTCAATCTACAAGATGTTTTAAAGAAACCAGCCCTAGACACTAAATCATTTTGGGTGGACACAATCACAGAGGCTGTTGAGGGAGTTTCTGATGACTTTTTGCTTGATGATCCTTTAGATATTGCATTGACTAACGATACTGATGAGTCTTTTTCCCTTAGAGATGATGTTTCAGGTTATACCAGGATGTTAGACTATTGCAGGAGTATTGAAAAGATGACCAACTAAGTGGAATCGATGGAGACAGCTGCCATGTCTCCACCTAAACTGTACCATGCACCCTTTACTGATGAATGGAGCGAGCTAAAAGCTCCAAAAATGGAACTTAAACCTCTTCCAGCTGGGCTAAGGTACGCGTTTCTAGGTCCTAATTCTACTTATCCCGTGATAGTGAATGATGATTTGAATAACGTAGAGACCGCCTTACTTCTTTCTAAGCGAAGAAATTATCGTAGAGCTCTAGGTTATACCTTAGACAATATCACAGGGATTTCACCAGATTTATGCAATCATATGATACATTTAGAAGATGAATCTAAGACTTTTGTAGAACATCGGAGAATGCTAAATCCTAACTTGAAAGATGTTATTACGAAAGAGATAATGGAACTTCTAGATGCATGTATTATTTATCATATATCATATAGTAGTTGGGTTAGTCCTGTTCATGTAGTTCCTAAGAAAGGGGGGAATAACAGTGGTTAAGAATGAGAACGATGAGTTAATTCCAACTAGTACTATTACAGGTCATAGGATGTGTATTGACTATTGACTATAGGAAATTGAATGCTGCAACCCGGAAGGATCATTTTCCTTTACCTTTTTGATAACATGATTTTTCTCAGTGATCAATTCCCATTACACATGCATTGTAGAATAGATGTGTATCAATTCAATAAGGTGTGAGGCTAACAATTAGGATGCAATTGGAACTAATCATTCAAGTCAAATATAAAAATGGGGGTTGCTAACAAGTCCTAAGTGACATGAAACATGCTGGAGCTAAAAACAAAAACAAAGCAAACATGCATAAAAAGGCAAAAATGATGAAAGGCAAGACAAGTAAAAACAGAGGAAATGTAAGAGAGTAAAAGCTGCGATCAAATAAAGGGTCCCTAAGGATGGGGTAATTGGGCAGTCTTCCTCCTCAAACTCCATAGGCGATAGAATCACAAGCAATGAAATCCAATTCCTTGGCAAATGAAATCAAACTAGATGACAACCAGACCTAACTCCCGTTAGCGGAAGTACATCTAACAAGCATTGTGAACCATCTACCTAAGCCAATAAGCCTCCCAAAAAACTAATTCCTTAGGTTGAGATGCATATCCTAAGCATCTAATTCCTTAGAAGGGGATGCAAATCTCTGAAATCAACTAGATCAGGTCACTCCAATTGAATCACTCTTCGGGTGTTGAAGTGCCTAAGATCGAATCTCACCGGGTCAGGATGAAATATCAGCATTAAGTCCAATGAAACGGAAGGGATCTATTAAAACATTAAAGCTTAGAAACCTAAGAGGAACAAGGAAACAACACTACCATATCCCAACCTCAAGGAACCTAGGTCACTACTCACACAAAATATGAGAGCAAAATCAGAAGAAGATGAAAGCATAGCTACTGAAGAAAGCATTTTTAGATCAAAGGTCAACAACTAAAAACATACTTTTTATAAAACCCTAAAACAGAAAACAGAACAAAGATGCAAAAGATGAAGATCTAAAACATCAAGAACATCAACCCAGAAAATAAGAACATTAATGGAACAGTAACAAAACAGAGGAAACTGATCAAAGCTAAAACAGAAGATTAAAAGCTAAAAAAACTTAGATCAATATGCACCAGAGAGATCATAACCCTAATATATGCATAAAAGTAAAGAAAAACAGAAGATTAGCATAAAACTTAAAAGAAATATGGGTTTGCCATAAAGAACACTAAGAACAAAAGAGAGAAAACATAGAACCTAAGACAAAAACCTAAAATGGCAAAAATAAAGACTGCCCCCCCCCCCCCAAATGGAGGGGTTTTATAGCTTATATAATGTTTAGGAAAAGACCTAAAGCGCATAAAAGACAAAATACAATCATTAGACTGGGTCTTGGGTCAGGTCCATTCGTGATTCAAGTTGGTCGGGTCGGAGCATGTTTGGCTCGAGATGAGAAGTGCTTGTGATTGGTCCGTGTAAAAATGGTGACGATATGAGATTTGGCTCAATCGCCGGATCGAGCCGAAGTTGGTATGGTTCGATCACGGGATCGAGCTGTGAAGAAGTGTTACAGTCGAGGCGAAAGAGATGACCGAAGTGGATTAGCAGTGGCTCAATCAAGAGATCAAGCCAGAGGTCAAGGTGGAATGGCGTGCTTGATCGAGGTAGCAGAGAGAAGCTTCGGGAGTGATTGAGCCAGACTTGGATGTGGCTCGATGGGGAGATCGATCCAGGAAAGGAGAGTGATCGAGCCGGACTTGGATATGGCTCGATGGGGAGATCGATCCGGAAAAGGAGAATGATCAAGCCGGACTTGGATGTGGCTCGATGGGAAGATCGATCCGGGCAAGGAGAGTGATCGAGCCAAAGAAGTTGCGGTGATCGAGCCAGGCCTTTGTGCTGGTTCATTCCACGCATTTTCCGTTCCTCTTATGAATACTCACAAATCATCCTGAAAGTCCTGAAAAATCTTCAAAATGCATGTATATGAAAATGCTGATGCAAAAATCCCTAAAAATCACATACTTGCTAATAACAACTATAAATGTGATATATGAACACCTTAAGACCTAAAAATTAATGCTAAATGACTTCTAAAAACCATGAAATTACAGAGACATCAATTCCCCTAAACTAAATTTTTGTTTTTCCTTTAAGCAAGTAATTCAAAAGTCTGGGTCAGAGGTTTGAAGTGGGAACTCAGAACCAAAACATGCTGCTAACACAGGTAATATAAATGTCATGCTTACTAGTTCTAGAATGCAGTCCTAAGCTCATTCTACTTAAAAACCTTAGCCATACTCATCATAGTTCATCACATATCAATTCCAACTTCCATAATGCATTCAAATTTGTTTGCCCCTTTTAACATTCATTCATCATGAACCATGGATCAAGTCATGTGCGTTCAATGAACTCATTTGGTCAAGGACGGGTCAAGGAATAAAAATGACGCCTTTATGCAATGGTTAATGATTCAGAATAAGAGTTCTCTCAAAAGGGAATGAGCTTTAGCAGAAGGCTAAAGGTAGGAACACTTAGATGCATACAGAAATAGAACCCCATCTACCAATGCTATTGAAACCTAAGTTTCCCGATTCTACCTAGTAGGAAGTCCCAAATCTACCTTTTTGAAGTGACCTTACTAATTAACATTTTCCCTTTTTCATCTTTTCTTTGGTTACACTTAGGAGAGGTTTCTTTCTTAAACGACTGCTAGCTGTTTCAGGAACTTACTTAAGTAAGTGCTTATGGCTTTTGACCTTTTTCATTTACAATATCTTTCTGGGTTTTACCCTTTCAAATTCATTGTCATATACTTTCCTCAATCTGCACTAGCCATACTTCTTTTGCATACCATTGTTCCCCCAAACTTTCTACTACATATTCTGATTCTTTTTCCATTCCTCTCCTAAGGTTCTTAGTTTACCCTTCCTTTTTTCAGCTACCAATACCCTTTCATTCATTTCCACCCAAACCAACATCCAAAATGGAATCCCACCTAGTCTTATCTAGTCCAAAAATCATGGACTATAACTACATGACACCCTATTCCTGTCATTTCGAACCTAACACGTTCTACCAAGCTCATTCCATAAAAGACCTGCCACTCAGTAGTAAATTCATGGTTTGAAAGAAGGCAAGTTTCAAGGGTGGGGATTCTACTTGGGTTAACAAGAGTGGTAAAAGGTAGAAGNCTATCCATGAGTTCATAATCGGCACACAAACATGATAATTATAAATTCAAATTCAAATTCTAATAGATATGAGCAAACTTCAAATCACGACATGCTTCAGGAGATAAATGATCATGCAAGTTCACATTCCAAGAAAGGTGCATTTTTACTTCAGATAAGTTCAAGATGCATTAGACAACTAATAACCAAGGCACTTAGATTTTCTTAGAAAACAACACATTTACAAGGTTATCATCTTCCTAGTCCCCTATGCAAATGCAAATGAACAACCTATAAGTCTAACATAATAGATGCAACTATATGAACACTCTGTTTTTGAAAGATAATTATAGAAAAATTTTCAAATTTTTATGGTTTTTACATGCTATAAATGCTATGTTGATGCTATGAAAAGTTGGAGACAAAGGAACAAACATAGAAATTCATTAGTGATAATCCCCTGAATCCTTCCCCAAAATCGAATTACACAGTCTCTGTGTAAACTAAATTCAGAAATGGACTCAAGGGTTGGACAGATAGCGAAAAAAACATAAACACACTTTAAACACAAACAACAATCGGAAGCAGCAAACAAAAACAGCAAACAAAAATCAAATCACATTAGGCAGATTATACAATAAAGGTTTGGATGGGAATGGACCTCAGAAAGGTATGAAGAATTCGGAGGAGAGGTATTCCTTCATTGTTTATGCGGTGTATCCCTGGTGAGCACCTGGTGCTTCTTGCTTTTGCAGTTGTTGTTGCTGCTGAAGTTCTTGTTGTTGTAACTTCCTGATGTTGTTAAATTTCTTGTGGTTGTTAAGGTAGTTGTGGTTGTTGAATGGTGCGTTGGCTGACGGATCCACGGTTCTCTATTTTAGAGTGGTGCCTCTTCCTCCTCTACATTGTTTCAGGTTCTACGGAGGAGTGATGGTGAGGTTGTTCAACTCGTGGTTGTCTTGGACTTAGGGTGATGGATTTACTTCTCTCTAAAGTTCCAGGGGACCTTTTTTCTTTGAGTATGTGGCTTTGTTTAGCTTCAGGGTAAGCTTTTTGATCTTAGAGGTCATCTGTTTGAACTTCCTACTGTAGTAGCTGTCTTAGAACTGTTCTACTTCTGAAGTTTCCCGATGTTCTTGTGAGCTGTTGCTAAGCTCTTCCCCTGCTTGGTAGTTGGGGCTTCTTCAAAGTGATAGCATTCAGGCTCATTCAGCTCTTGATCAATTGAAACTTCCATCCTTTCAGCCATTGCTTCATCAGCTACTTCCATTTCCTCCCTGTTCTCGAAGGATATCAGAACATCAGCACTTGGTTGGAAGTCAATATTGCCCTCTCTTCTGATTATGGTGACTTGCTTGTTGGGGAGTGATAAGAGTGCCCATCCCAAGCGTGGGTAAATGAACTTATACTTCTACTTATTAGTTGGTCCCTCAAAGAAGTGAGAGTTCTTCAAATAAGATAGATTAATACACCTTGCGGGGTGACCTTTACCTTCCGGAAGAACATTGTAGGACCTCAGAATTGGTGTCACAATTGCCCCCAATCGTCAAATTTCCACGGCTTCCTTTCTTATAGAGTGCTTTAGTCCACTCTCTGTACTACATTAGTTAGTTGATTAAAACCCAAGATAGGCTAGAGTTAGCTCTATCTCCTTCCATCGGACGACCATCAGATGTATATTGTAGCGTGGGCTTCAAAGCCAAATCAATCATCCCCATCAGTACCATACCCTATTACTTCCCTTGCAAACATGGTATTTGCAATAGTCTTATGGAAGTAACGCAAGACGGGGCTCCTTATTCCCGTACACTTTGACCTCCCTGGGTTATAGGTGCCCACTCCTATTGTTCCCTATAATGCAGAAAGCCCTTCCTTGACAAACTCTAGAAGCTCATCAATGTTCCCATCAGACGGGAACCCATAGAGGCGATTCAACTCTCCCTTATAAAGCTCATATTTTTCATCTCGCACAGAAAATGTTATGTATCCCTGCATTTCATCATCATCACAGTATAATTGGACGGTGGCTATGAAGTGGCAGGTTTCTTCCTTGTACCCGTCTTAGTGATTGGTTATGAGTTTCTCAAGGTTTTCAGCCTTGAAGAGATGGGATATGTCCTTCGCGATTTCGAGGGCTCCCATAGTTAGTTTATGAGGGAATCGAGTTCCCTTGAAGCCTCGTGAAAGAAGTGCTTCGAGGTCGAGTGAATCAGAGTTCTCTTCAATCTCCATTTGAGAAGTTTCCTCATTTACCACTGAGTTTAAAAACTGAGCATAGTAGTCCTGAGGTTCAGTACTCATTTCTTCACCCTCTTCATAATTCGGGTCATCGCTGTTATAATCTACTTCCATCACAACCTGCTTTCCTCTCCTTATATCTGAGCGTCTTTGAGAGAATTCTGCATTTGCGCGCTCTACCCTTTCTTTTTCTCTTTCTTGTTCCATGTTTGTGATTTGAAGAGAATGTTGCTCCCGAATCTCCATTTCATCTCTCGTTCGTTGTAATCTTTCAGCAATTTCACTCCCCTGAAGCTGTCTGCTTGTAAGTATCGGGGCATTTGGAGAGAATTCTGGAGATATCTCAGGATCATCCTCTCTGGCTCTAAATGATGATAGTTCTCTGCGAAGCCTTCTTAGTATCCTTTCTCTTGATGGTTGAAACATCTTGATCCTGAAAGAGATAACATGCAAATTAAGGTATGTGAGTAACTTTCCAAATGCCAAAAGAGTTCAGCAAGCATCAAAACTATATTCACAAAAAACGCATTAGGGAGCTCAAAGTATAAGTTGCTTAAGCTAAACCCAAGTTCGATTCATTCTACCTTAACATAAAATTAGAAACAATTTTCATGTGCCAAGACCGATTTTATAGAAAATGTTTCTTTAATAAAATATCTAAACAAATCCTTCTTTGTAAAAAACGTTAAAGCTATTAAGAAAGTTTAAGAACCAAAATACGTGAAGGGTGAGGAATGAAACTGAATGAAAGTCCTTGGAAGAGAAAATGCTTCAAATGGAGATGCTTTAGGAAAGCGATTTTAGACAAGAAGATATGCAAGTTTCAAAAGTTTTGAAGTAATGTAGAGAATTAATAAAGGGTACTCCCTTCTTATAGAAGCTTGGCTCGATTTGAAAGTGTGGTAGTGAGGAGTGGTGAGTGGAAACATGTGGGTGAGGTTCAAAGGGGTGGTATGTGGAGGAGGTTTAAAGAGGAGACATGGGAGTGATGGAGGTGTAAGGGTTTTGTTGGGGAATCTTGGAAAGGTGAGAGGACACTTCTTTGGCATGAGGTGAGTAGTGGGCAAGTGGTGAGGCAAGTGGAAAGTCTTGGCTCGATTTCGACCATGCTCAAAAACGGCTCGATGGGACTTTTCTTGGCTCGAAGATGCTTGAAGTTAGCTTGATCGTGTGATTGTTGCGGCTTGGCCATAGCTTAAACATGGCTCAATCAAGTCTTGAAGAATGGCTCAATCTTGGTTGAAGAATGGATCAATTGTCGGGACATTTTGGCTCGATCGTATCGATCATGGATCAATCGTATCGAGCATGGATCGATCAAACCAAAAAACGTGGCTCGATGGAACCTTGAGAAATAGCTCGAGCATCATAGGTGTGGCTCGATCATGCCTTGATCGAGCTTAATAATGTTGCAACGCATTGGCTCGATCGGTCATGAATGTATTGTCCCTTTTGATCAAAGACTTCAACTAATCCATTTCCCATTTTTCTCACTGCTTAAATGCCCGAAATGTATCCCCTACGTACCTAAGACACCAAAACAAGATAAAAACTAAAATGCATTAAACGAAGTACTGAAATAAAAAGCATTCAAATTTAAATATATACAGAGATAGACATGGGACTTCCTCCCAAGTAAGCTTGTTTTAAATTACTGAACTTGACTTCCTGTTTTTAAGATTAATGACCCTGAGACGGCTCCCCAAAGAGAACCGAGGTCTTTTCTGAGACGACTTTATCATCATCGTGCTGATCAGTTTTGTAGTTCAGCTTCGACTCTTCATCAACTTCTATAGCAAGTATGATGTCTTCAATAGACATGATTTCTTTGATCATGAAGTTCTTAGAACATTGTGGATCCACATTCCCCAGATAATACCTTGTGTTGAGTAGAAACACTTGGTTCCATTTTAAATTTCCATGGTTCGGGTGCGAGGTTCCAAACATTTTTCAGTAATTGGAGTGTTTGAAGCTGGTTCCTGAGGTGGTACACGTTCAGGTTGAGATTTCAACTCATGACTTCCTTTTCCTGGACCCTTCAGATTGTTCTCAGCAGTTGATATTACCAATGTTCTGATTTCTCTTAACTCCGCAGGAATTTCCTTTATTTGGTTCCTTAATAAGCTTGAAAGCTTCATAGTGCATTACAGACTGTGTTGGATCCTTCCCCAATTCGTCTTCAGCTGAATCACCGTTTGAGTACCCATCTTCGTCGTTGCTCTCATTCCTCTCCTTGATTGAGAATAGCTGTCCTTGGATGGTAAGCTTCTTAGTTTTTCTTTTGATGTTGAAAATCATCTTTGGACCTCTTCCTACGTTCAACTTGATGTGACCTTTCTTGACGTTGATTACAACTCCAACTGTGGCTAAGAATGGTTTTTCAAAGATCAACGGGTCCTTCGGTTCTTCATCCATCTCCAATACCATAAAGTCTGTGAGTATTTTTGCAACTTTGATCTTGATAGGTAAGTTTTCCAGGATGCCAATAGGATATCTAATTGATATGTATGCCAACAACAAAGTTATGTTGGAAGCTTTGAACTTGTCGAATCCCAGCTTCTTGGTAGTAGACAAAGGCATCAGGTTGATAGATGCTCCTAAATCACAGAGCCATTCGTCAAAGGTCAGGGGTCCTAGTGAGCATGACAAGATGAATGAACCAGGATCCTCTTGCTTCTCTGTTTTCAAAGCATTGCACTCGACAATTGGTTCTAACACTACATGAGATGTCTCTTCCTTCATAGGTTTCTCAAAAATATCTAGGTATTTTGCCATGATCTCTTTCTTGAAACGTGATGGGAATGGCAATCTTGGAACATAAGGAGGTAGATCATAAGACGTTGTATTCTCCTTTGAAGTAGATAGCTTATCAGCAGGAACAAGTTCTTCATAATCCATAGTTGCAACTACGTTTGAACTCAAATCCCTTCCAACTTGAATCACATTGTCCTCAGTGCAAATAAGAGGTGAAATTGGAGGAGGAATGTCAGTGGTATCCTCGAGATAGATGGCATTGACATGAGTATAGTCCTTCGGGTTTTTCACAGACTTTCCTGGAAGTTGACCTTTTGTAGAAGCAGAATTGGTGATGTCTTGCCTTCAAGAGTAGTGCTCCTGAAGTTCAGAGTTTCAAGCTTCGCATAAATGGAACTGAATGAATTATCCATCTTGTGTTGAATTTCACCAAATTTCTTTGATGTCTCCATGGCACTATTGGCTTGACCTTGAAGAAGTTGTTGTAACATAGCTTCGATGTTGAAAGCTTGAGCTTGAGGTTGGTTATATGTGAAACCAGGTGGTGCACCAGCAGGTTGCTATTGTGGTTGTTGAAAACCATTTTGATGTTGTTACTATGGGAAGAAACCTTTGTTCTGATTGTAGTTGATGAATGGTTGAACATTCTTTTGTGGCTACAGTGGATACACTTGGTCTTGTGAGTAAGCGATGTTGTTGCTTCTGTAAGAAAGACCAGGTTGTTGGAGTAGTTTATAAACCCTTTGTTATATCCTCCTTGGTTCTGAATATATCAGATTTCCTCTTGTTGGTTAACATCCCCAGCTTGAATCTGAAGTTGTTCTTCATCAGTGATGAAGTGTACTTGATATTGTTGACCCAGAATCTACAAGGAAAAGACTAAAGCTGCACATGACAAGAAAATCATTCCACGAGATTTTCAACCAGGTGATCAGGTATTGCTCTTCAATTCTTGATTGAAACTCTTCCCTAGAAAGCTGAAGTCTAGATGGTCTGGACCGTTTGTGATAAAAGAGGTGAAACTATATGGTGCGGTTGTGCTCAACAATCGCCAAGGAAATGATTTTTCGGTGAATGGACAAAGGCTTAAGCCTTATCTAACTGCCTTAGATCTTATGGAGGAATATGAGATTTCTCTTGTTGATCCAACCTCGGTTTAGAGGTAAGTATCGTCAGGCTTATGACGTTAAACAAGCGTTGAGTGGGAGGCAACCCACTGATTTGAGTCTTTAGTTTATTATTTTGAGTTTTTGAGTCAGTTTAGTCTTAGGTTTACTAATTTTTAACTTTTAGTTTTGAGTTCAAAGTGTTTCAGAAGTTCAGAAAAGGGAAGCTCTGGTCGAGGGTTCCGACTGATCGATCCATATAAAGAAGAAATTTTTGTAAGTTTAGATCGATCGATCCATCGGGGTTCATATTCGAGATTCCACTCGGATCGATCGATCTTAAAAATGCCCCATTTTGCGTAAGTTCGGATCAATTGATCCCTTCAGCGATCGATCGATCCGTCTAACAGGTAAGTCGAATTTCACTTAATTTGAACTGGGTTTAGCCAGTAAACCGATTTTACTCGAATTGAACCGATTTTTCCCTTCTTCTTCTTCTTCAAACTTTTACAAAACCTTCAAAATTTCCATAACTCAATCTTCACCAAATCTCAACCGATTTTTGCATTTCTTAAGCCTAATCCACACGATTTTTCGAGCTCTTTACGAATCTCAAACCAGTTTTTTGATTCAAGCAAGGTACAAAACCCTACTCCTCTTTAAAATTCCGAAAATTTTGGGGTTTTTAGGGATTTTGGATTTTGGTTGATTTAGGGATTGGAATTAGTCGATTGTGGTCTTATTACATGTATTTAATGATTATTTGGTACAAGCATGATGATTTTGTTGATTTGTGTCGAAATTTTCAAATTTTGATATTTGGATGGTTCTAGGGAGTTTTTTTGGCTTAATTAAGAATGTGGATTGCTTAGGATTGAACTTGGATTGCTAGGATATGTTGGTTTGGATTCTATTGGTTTTAATTGAAATCTCTATGAATTTTTACTTGTGTTTTATAATTTTGGATGATTGCTTAGTTTGAATTCTTGCTAATTATGTATTAGTATTGGTTCAATCGTTGCTTTCAATTATCCATGTTTAATAGTGATGTCATTATGATTATTTTGAAATTTTTGGAATCAGTTTCGTGTTAACGTTCGATAGTATCTCGATTCTTGGACTTGGATTCTTGAGCGTATTTGTTTTGAACTCATAAGGTCACTCACTTTACTTTGAGTTCTTTTTCTTTTCAGATTGACTCTCACTCCAGCTGAAGATGACCCTATGCAAGGTGGGGGAATTGAAGAAGACCCACCAGTAGAGCAAAAACGAATAACGAGATCACAAACTGCACGAAAACCACCATTTTCACCACCTCATGCGCCTAAGAAGAAGAAAGCAACCGCAAAGGAAATCGGGAAAGTGGTCGCTGGTAGTAGCACCAACAACGAGGATGAAGAAGACGATCCAATTCTTGATCTGAGGTTTACTCAATCTCCATAGCCTAGGAAACCAAAGACGCGGTTCAATAATTGCCGCCTCGATTTGGTTGTTTCCCAGCTCAAGAGTCACAAGGGTTGGAAAGAGCATAAGTTCACCGACAAATGGGATCAGTTTGATTCCATGTTTTACAACGCTTTACTCAAGAGCTTGCTGGAGCCCACCCAGTTTACCGATCACGAGACTTTGGCGGCACTAAGAGTAGATGGTGATGTTGTGGAGATCTTCCACCGGATGGGTCTCAGAACCTTCCCGTTCCGAGACTATCCTCTCTATCATGATCTTTCGAGGAAGTTCTTAGCCTCGTTCCGCATCCACTGCCCCAGTTCAGACCCGCGGATCCCATACATAGCCGAATTCGAGGTACAATTCTTTTGTTGCGGTATTCTTTACAGGATTCCGATGGCAGATTTTGGTCCCATTTTTATATTCCAAGCGGAAGGGCATCTACCTGAGCTGCCCAACTTCTACTCCTACACTGATTTGTGGGAGGTCATTGCACATGGGCGATATGAGTCTCGAGAGGTGAAGCTTACCAATATCCGTAACCCGACTGTCCGCATTGCACTCAAGATTTTGGGTTGCACTTTCTACGGAAAGTCCAAGGCAACAACAATCAGTTCTCAAGAGCTTGAACTCCTCCATCATGCCATTTTCCATCTTATGATGGTAACTTATGAGGCTGACCAGGATCAGGATCGCCATGATGCCAACATGGGATGAATTTTTGCTAAGATCCTCGCTAGCCGGAAGATTGATGCGCTGAGGAACCCGACCCGGGTTGGGGTGATGGGTAGCCTAGTTACCCCGGGTCTACATTACCTCGACATTCCTCTTAGATTATTTACTCCAGCGAAGACGACCAGCCGTGTGGATTGGCCTTATCTCTTCTCGACCAGGTGGTTTACGAAGGACATAGCCTACATCTTTCTACACTCGGGAGGTCAGAGGTGCTAGATCCAGCTGCCGCAGCAGGACCTTATTAGCGTTACTTCCCTGGAGAACATTCGTTTTCTTCTAGGAGTTGATCGATTGATGGACAGAGCTGCACTCGTACCAGACACACCGCAACTTTCCCGAGGGTCAGTTCGGAGTCGATGATCCACTCAGCGGCGAGATCCTAGTCCAGAGGACAACTCACCTATCCTACCTAAGGATTATAGTGAGTACAATTTGCCACTGCGGCGTCCCGACTTCACAGATGCCAAGACGATTAGATGGGCCACGAATGCTGCAAAGAGGACTTATAGCATGGTTCAGAGGATATGGGGCACTTTAGAGAAGATTATACGTCCAACATGCTTCAGAGCACATCGGGATAAAAGTGACGAGGATGAGGAGCCTACGGCTCGTAGAGAGAGAGGAGGTGGCAGTTCAGGACAGGCTTCAGACTGATCATTTCTGGTTACCTTTTCTTTTTCACTTTGGACTTATGTATTTTATTTTTATTTTGGATTTATTATGTTTAGACTTATTTATTTTCTGGTCATTTTCCCTTCTTCTGGTTTATTTTCACACTGAGACGGTGTGAAGTAAGTCTGGGGGAGGTGATATGATAGTTACTAACGTTATTTTGATGTTTTGTTATTTTGGCTAAAATTTTCAAAATTTTTTGTTTTGTTTAGATGAATCTAGTCGAGTCGAAGGAATAATGACCAGAATCTATGATGACTACTAACCCGGTGTAAGTTCGATATCATTCTCTACTTGATTACTGACTTAGATTAACTGCCGCACTTAGGATTGGAATCTCATTGACTGATTTCTATGCTTTTGAAAGTTCTGGTCTTTTAAATTGTTAATGATTTGATGCTATCTCTATTTTTATATGACTTAAATTTGATCTCAATTTTCTTACTTATGGTGTTGGTTATACTTTGAAAAGCTGAGTATTTTGCTCTTCAGTTCTCTGTAAAACCGACAAGTTCTTTCAGTATGATCTCGATCCTTTCTCTCTCTCTCTTCAGAAAATAGAAAAACCGGTTCAGAAAAAGGGTTGAAAGTGTAACCTAGAAGTATGTAGTCAACCCCAGCGAATTGTCGGCTGCTTAAAAAAGAAAAGAAAAGAAAAACGCAGAAAAGTGCGAGTATAAAAAAAAGTAAGAAAAGAAAGAATAAAATATAAAAAGGAAGCGAGAAAGGGGGAAAAAGGGTCAAGACCAAAAGTTATTGGATGCTATGTTAGGTATGAGCGCTTTGATAGAAAATATACTTTAGCAGACATTGATCGATACCCCCATAGGCAAGAACGCACTGTTGTACTTAATTGAATGTAGAGAGCTAGCTGAAATGATTTGATAGTTTGATTAATCTGGGATTTAGAGTAAAAAGTATGTCATTGGTTATGTGGTGGTAAACAGTTAATTTGTAGTAGTTGTTTAGGATTGGTATCTTGTGGTTTTTGATGTTTGAACTTGGGTTGCTGAGATTCTAAGAGTTCATGTGTGGTCCTTTTGAAACCTCTTCTTCATATGTGGTTTTTTCTTTACTTGAGGACAAGCAAAGATCTAAGTCTGGGGGAGTTGATATCACTTGGTTTTAACATCTTTTAGTGGGTATTTATACATATTATTTAGTGTCATCTGAGTGCTTTCCTTGTGTTTTTAGCATGTTTTCATGAATTTTGGTCTTTGGGACGTTCTGGAGCAAAAAGGACGATTGTTGGATGAATTCAAGTGCAAATAGACTAAATGGACATGGAAAGATTGATTTGGAATACAGAATGATCAATCTGAGCCTGGGACAAGAACAGATCGATCGATCTGATACACCTGAAGGATTACGCAGAATTAAGATTGATCGATCCATCACGAATTGATCGATCCCTTTGAAGCCCAGATCGATCGATCCCTTATGTCGAATTGAAGGAAAATCAAGCTAAAAGACGCATTTGACCTCAAGATTTATCATTAGTTTTTAATTATTTATATTTTATTTGAAGACTATAAAAGCCCTTTTGGCTTATTTTTATTAGAACAAGTCTTTAATAAGTTTTTAACAAGTTTTATCGCTGAAGTTTTCCAGAGAGAAGAGATCTACATCTGTATTTGAGAAGATTTTTGAACTCTTATTTCTTTATATACAATTTGGCTTTTTAATTCTTCAATGTTTACTCAATCTATGATTTTTATTCTTGCAATTATGTCTGAGTAGTCTCTTTGTTTGGTTTTTTAAGGTTTTCCTAGGGAAAACCAGGTTAATTGTTAGGGTTCAATAGAATGGATTGAAATTTGTAAGGTTCTCAGTCTAGATTTATCCTTAGTGCATGAATTAGAGTAGCTGACTAGTTCATTGATCATAGAATTATAAACTCAAAGGGATTTGGTTTAGAAGTCTGATATAATCTAGATGAATAAGCGCTTTTTTGCGGGAGTATTGTCTTAGGGGCTTATGAACTTATCAAATCTTAATTGAAATGCATGATCGGATTATCTAAATACGGCGGGAGTTTGTCTTTAATAATTCGAGAATAGGGATCTAATACTTTGGGAGGAGATTAGTCTATTGTTGTCTTTCGAGTTGGGAATTATTTTCAGTAATCAATCTTGCATGTTAACCTTGACCTTTAACCTGAATATTTTCGGAATTCTCTATTGCCTAGCGTTTTCATTAATTGTTTTACAACCGTTTTTACTTTATCGTTATTTTTATTTCGCGATTGCAATCACTATTTTAATTTGTTCTTAGCTTAATTCTATTTTAAACTGAGAGTCGTGCTTTCTTAGTCTATGTAGATCATAGACCTGTAGAGTGAGGCGGCAAAGGCGAGCAAACCCAACCGTCCGAGCTACAAGCAGTGCACCGCGACCCCCGGGCTCACCGGGGAGTCCAGCTCCAACGAAGCTCACCATGCAACCAATCTTGTAGACGAATTCTTCCCATTCTTCCTCTTCTCACAAGTTTCACCGGTGCTTTGAACGGATAAAGCAGTCCCAACTGCGAGGTGATCCAGCCAGATCTGCCTCGCGGTGCTGCGGAGTGGAGTGCGGTAATCTTCAGAAAGGAGACCCTTAAATGGGATCTCCATGATGGCTCCGGTTGACAAGGAAGATCTTGTTTGTTGAAGGCGGCGAGGTTTTTGATAAGCGGTTTTTTATGGATCTATCGGCGTTTAGTGGCTTCCCTATTCACCGAAAACCTAGTTTCCTATTCCGGGGAGAGCTGAGGCATCTAACAACCTTTTCACTCCTCTCTTCGTTCGTCGCCTCTGTGTGGGTGGTGGTTCTTCGGCACCGGTATTTTGTTCGCCATCACGGGGACATCAAAATCCTTCCGATGGTGTTTGCGGCTTCGTCGGCGGCGGCAGAACATTTAGGTTTTCTAAATGTTTAGGGTTACTAGGGTTACATATCTGGGCTTCGGCCCATTTGTAATTTTAGGAAGCTCATTTACCAAACCTGTTTGTATTAGAGATTTAGACTTAGGAGTTGGTTATGGGCTTGAATTGTACCGGGTATATATATATATATATATATATATATATATATATATATATATTATATATATANCCACTTACAACAAAACCAAAAAGTTAATTGAGCCGACTGTAATAATGAGAATCTAATTACAGAACATTTCTTATATGAGACGACATGATCAGAGAAGTGATTGTAGTCATATCTCAATCATATCCTTTACACACACCCTCAAGGTGGAGGTGCTTTTGCAACTTTAAGCTTGCGTCGTAGGTCTTGAAAGCGTGATGTGGAGAGCGGTTTAGTAAGAGCATCAGTGAGTTGGTCGGTTGTATGGACATGTGAGACCCTTAGTAGTTGACGTTGCACTTGACCACGAACAAAGTGATAATCAATGGCAATGTGTTTCATGCGTGAATGAAATACCGGGTTGGCGCACAAGAATATTGTGCCGACATTATCGTAGTAGATGACCGGAGTGACAGGGACTAGAATCCATAATTCAGTCATCAAGTTATAGATCCAACGAATTTTAGAGGCGGCATTAGCAACAGAACGATACTCGGCTTCGGTGGAGGACCTAGCAACCCCACTCTGTTTCTTGGCAGACCAAGAAATAGGATTCCTTCCAAGGTAGATGACATACGCATTGTGGAAATATAGTCATCCGAGTAGCCAGCCCAATCAGCGTCGGAAAAACCATGTAATGTGAGCGGACTTGTGGCAGATAAATAGATGCCATACGAAAAAGTTCCAACTAGATACGTGAGGATTCGTTTGGCTGCCTTGAGGTGTACATCAGACGGTTTATGCATGAATTGTGAGAGCCGGTTAACAGCATAGGAGATGTCTAACCGGGTAAAGGCAAGGTACTGTAAACTCCCAACAAGTCTTCGATACTCAGATGGGTCTTTCAGGATAGTGCCATCACGAATTGAGAGCTTTGGGGAAGAGGCCATGGGTGTTGAGACAGGTTTTGCTTCAAGCATATTGTAACGTTGAAGCAGGTCGGTTGTGTATTTTCGTTGAGAAAGATGTAAACCGGCTGGAGTTCTAGAAGCTTCAACACCAAGAAAATAGTTAAGGTCTTCTGGGTGTTTAATAGAGAAACGGGCTGCTAACAATTCCAGAATCTGTTGTACAACAGACTTATGATTTCCGGTGACAACTATGTCATCGACATAAACAAGGAGATAAACAATGACATTGCCATGTGTGTAGATGAACAAGGAGGTGTCAGCTAGAGAGTTGATGAATTGAAGACTGAGTAGAAAATTGCGCAATTCACTAAACCAGGCCCGAGGTGCCTGCTTAAGACCATATATAGCTTTATGAAGGCGACAGACATGAGTATGGAAGTCTAAACTAACAAAACCGGGTGGTTGTTCCATGTAAGCTTCATCAGTCAGTGTACCTTACAGAAATGCATTGTTAACATCAAGTTGCTTGATCGGCCAACGCTTAGTAACAGCAAGATGAAGAATGATGCGAATTGATGTTGTTTTGATGATAGGACTAAAAGTATATGTGAAGTCTCTGCCAAGTTGTTGGTTGTAGCCCTTGGCTACTAATCGCGCCTTACACCTGTTCAACGATCCATCAGGAGAAAGTTTATTCTTAAGAATCCACTTACAACCGATGATTTTTTGTGTAGGAGATCTTGGCACCAGTTCATAAGTTTTGTTTCTGGAAAAAGCATCAAGCTCATCACACATAGCTCTTCTCCAATTGGGGTCTTTGAGAGCTTGGGTAAGATTTCAGGGTTCAGGTGGGACGGTGGGGTTGGTGTTTGTGACGGCGAGGTGAGAGTATTTGTGATTTGGTTTTCGGATATTATTTTTCCGGCGAGTGGTCATTGGGTGTAGGTTAATAGAGTCGATGGGTAAGGGATTAGAGGGTGAAGAATGGTGATTTCATTTGAAGGACCGGGGTAGGGAGACGGTTAATGAGATACACCGCCGTTGCGAACGCTTGAGGCTAGAAGGATTTCGGAATCCCAACGTGACTAAGGAGACAGAGACCTGTCTCAACGATGTGCTGGTGCTTTCTTTCAGAGATTTCGTTGTGTTCTGGGGTATGCGGCGGTGAGGTAAGGTGAGTAATGCCAGCTTCTGATAATTGAGACCGCAAAGTCAGGTATTCTCCTCCATTTTCTGAGTCGATTGTTTGAATCTTTGTGTTGAATTGGGTTTCAACAAGAGTTTTGAAGGGTTTGAAAATATCAGTAACTTGACTTTTAGTTTGTAAAGGGAATAGCCAACTGTATCTTGTAAAGTGATCAATGAAAACAACGTAATATTTCTGATTTTGAGTAGAAATAATCGGTGATGTCCATAGATTGGTAAACACATATTGAAGGGGTTTGGTAGAGGTGATTGTGGAAATAGAAAAGGGAAGTTTATGACTTTTATTGATGGAACAATCAGTACAAAGACTATTTTGAATAGTAGAATGTTTAACAGGAAGAGAATGAGCTGATAAAAGTGTTTTGATAACATATAAGGATGGGTGACCCAAACAGTAGTGCCAGTCTCTAGCAGTTGGTGTGAAGGTGGAATTGATGAAGAAAGAGCGAATGGAGGATGCTATTGTTGGCCACTCATAGAGATCATCATTCACCTTGCCTTGGATTAAGGGAACCCCCGACATTAGATCCTTCACCTGAAATTTGGAAGGGAAAAATTCAACAGAAACTTGGTTAGTGTTGCACAATTTATGAACAGAAATCATGTTTTGTTTAATTTTAGGGACATATAAGACATGGGACAATTTAATTGGTTTTGTAGGTGACGGTAAAGAGAGAGAGCCAGTGTGAGAGATTGATAAACCTGTACCATCCCCAACTAGGACAGCATCGGAGCCTTGGTATTGATTGTGTCCTGCCAAGTTAGCAAGATCATTGGTGAGATGATGGGTAGCACCACTGTCAACAAGCCAAGCGGTACCATTGGGTTGAGGTCCAGTTGTAACATTAGCACGAGGAGGCCATGGAGAGTTCTGAAACTGCGGTTGATGTGTAGGAGCAGAAGACTGAAGCTGAGAGCATTTACGAGCACTATGACCGAAGACACCACACAATTGACACCGTCCCTGGTAGCCTTTCCCGAAACGTGAGTCCTGCCTCCATTGATTGTTGTTATTGCTGTTTGAGTTGAAGTTCCAGGATTGGCTTTGTTGACGTGATTGGTGTTTGTTAAAGGATGAGCGGGGCCTAGTATTAGCCACATGAGCAGTAATAGGTGTGACCAGGGACGTTTGAGTAGCAGTGAGGAGTTTGGCTTCGTAATTCAACAGTTTTTCATGAACCTCAGGGATAGAAGGGGATATGTCCTTCACATCTATCTGATCTACAACTGTTTTGTAGTCTTCTGGTAAGCCTTGGAGAATGTATTCCACTTGTTCTTCAATCTCAAACCGAAAAAAGGACGTGTATTTGGTCTTGGTAGCAGTCAATACCAGAATATCGATCCGGCAGAGCCGCCACCAGCTTCATTGGTTCGTAACACCGACATGGAGATGCGGGTTGGGTCTCTTGAGTCTAGCTTCAAGAGCGTCAACAACAATGTGGAGACCATTCTTGCGATGCAGAAGATTATTCGTCAGAGCCTTGGCTTTGATCCGGTGACGATGAACCCTTCTCCAAATGCGGCTGCGTCAAACACGACTCCGGGAGGTTCTATCGGAAGCAAGCGGCCTCTGGATGAGGGTACAGAAGAAGAAGTAGGTGAAGAAGTTTGAAAAAAGGGAAGAATTTGTATGCGAATGTTTTAAGTTTTAAGTTCTTGGATTTTTATTTTGGAGTTTTTGGTAAAACTTTTAAAACCAATGTCAAACTTATAAAACTTATATATATATATATGCATTATGTATTATAAATATTCGCATAAACACAGAATTTTATAAATTGAACAAAAAAAAACAAATTGNATTATGTTTTATAAATATTCGCATAAACACATAATTTTATAAATTGAACAAAAAAAACAAATTGAACCAAAAAAACAAATTGAACCAAAAAAACAAATTTAACATTGCCACGGATAGCCACGGATTGTCCGTGGCAAACTTTGTCACGGATTTTCCACGGATAGGTCGTGACAAAAGTTGCCACGATATTATCCGTGGATAACCGTAGCTATATTCTTCGTGGCTAATTGTGACAATCCGTAACAAAACATAGCTACGGTTTGTCACGACTATTTCGTGGCTNGGAATTATTGATAGGAATATGATTTTAATATAAGAAAAATACGTTTGTTCCAACTAATCTAATTTAGCACCTGTTTTTAGTTTATACTTTAACCGGTACGTACATGCGTTTGCAAAAACAATCTGTTAACTAATGAAGAAACCATTAAAAAATTAAAGAAACTCAACGACGCAGTACTACAGTCGACGAGCTTGGTAAAGTGGTTAATCAATTATTTAACAAATAACAAAAGCAACGGAGTAGTGTACAACATATATAATCTACATTCCCTTTTCAATTTCTTATGATTATCACTTTTGTGTAGTAATCACTCAATAACAATAAAGGATAGGAACTGACCTTGCTAGGAATCTGGCGGCCAAGGAAGACGGAGCCGTCGGGGTGGGAATGAATGTATATATTGAAAAGACCTTCATACCCTTTAAAGAACCTTTCCCATAGAGGAGCCAAAGGTAAATAACCCTTTGTCAAGAACATAAACGCAACCTTTGGTGTTCTTTGAAGCTCTCCAAAGAAGAGCTTTGTCATCTTCTATGTCATGCATCATATCTTCACGAGGAGGTGGTGATGGAGGAGGAGGGAGAGAGGAAACGAGGAAGAGTTGAGAGATATGTCGGAAGCTAAGTGAATAAGGAGGAGAAGAGAAGTCTTGAAGAGAGGAACGCAGAAGGATACCGATGATTACGCCGCAACAGAATTATGGTAATGCGCATTCATAAGCTTTGCTCCTATCCAATATGAGTTTTGCTGCGTTTGTTTCTTCATTGATTTGATTGGTGTGATTATTCATATATAAAAAAAATATGGATTTATGTATCAACAAAATTTAAAGGAAAAAGAGAGGTGCTTTGCTTTAACAACAAGAGATACTAGTTATAGATAAACTATGAATATTTTAGATTTAGATTATGTTAAAATATAAATTATGTTATAGTTTGGTTATATAGTGATGATTCTCTAATTTTATTTTATTGTTGTATGTAAAATATCAACACCATTAGCGCTAGTTTATGTAGTTGTTTATCTTTTTCCTTGGTAAATAAATCTTTCCTTTTTGATATTAAATTTAACATTTCATAAACAAAAATATCAACACCATATTTTGATTTTTTTTTCCTTAAAAAACCTAATTAAGCAGATTTAGTTTCAAGAACATTAGCGGTTGTATATTTTAAATCTTAAAGTGGTAATTATCATAGAATTGAATTTTTTTTGGTTAAATAACTAGAATT
>OVBE01001109.1:0-39941 GCA_900406425.1 Iberis pinnata
TTCGTTTCCCCGGGAATCAAACAATAGCGTTCTAAAAAATGAAACGCTATGGATAAATTCCGTGTCCATGTACAATAGCAGTAACACAAAAAACGCTATCCTGGAACGCTATTGATAGTCACATTTCTTGTAGTGATGGATTATGATGTTTAGGATATAGTTTTCATTAATATTCATGTAGTAGATGATCTTAGTGCTAGATTTAACTTGATCAATTGAATCTAGATTTTAGGAAAATTATTGCCCGAAAGGTGTTTGAGGAAATTCTTGAACCAATCGATGCATGGTAAATTAGGCCTAACCAAGCGATTTGTGTTAGTTATTTTAGTGGTTTAGCATGGATTAGAGTTTAATGTTTCATAATTGTGTGATTATCCAAAAGATTGTCTTAATTCCATGATTATGAAAAAGATTAATGCCACGAGAGTGGATTAGTCTATTTATGGGAATCTTATACCAATGATTAGCTTAATAGTTATCATTAAACATCATAGAAAGTCACATAATCGTCCGAGTCAATAACCTATACTATTTGTTAAGACATTTTATCATTAAATTCAAGTTTAATTTCCTGTTGACTTTTGCTAATTATTGTTGACTTTTGTATTGTTGACTTTTATTGACTTATTGATTTATGCATGTTTGAATGTCTAAAACCAACCAATTTTAAAAACTTAGATTAAATATGATTCTCATTGGACTATTGTGTTATACTTCCTAATTGGATTTATATCTTAAGTATTACAATGATATGATTAAGCTTAAGACATTTGCTAGATAGGATTCGACAAATTCATATTTATCACTCATGATACATCAGACTATCCCTGAGCACTTTATATTCCCTTTTACCAGATGAGTGAGTGAAATTCTATATCAATCCTGCAAGTTGGGATCTTATGTCATCAAACACCACATTTATTGTCTTCATGACTGTCTTGGTCCAAGGTCTACACATAAAGTTTTCTTCAGATTTTGACTTAGGAATCCTTTGAATAAGTTTCTGACTTGTCATTGTTGTAACCATAAATTTTTCTTGAGGTTTCCACATGTAACAATTGTTTCCAGACCTGATGCCCCTCAATTTCATGTCACCAGCTGTATATGTTGCCTGGCAGTCTGTCTTAGTGAAGGTAACATGCAGTTCTTCCTCACAATTTGGCTTACACATATCAAATTTTCAGCCAACCCTTCAACCAAATACACATTCTAGAGATTTGGTTTACCAATCCACATATTTCACCCTTGTCTTTAATGATACCTCTAGCTCATCCTCCAAAATTGACTTTGCATGTGTTGACTTCTTCATACTCGAACAACTCATCCTTGCTTCATGTCATGTGTCTGAAGCATCCACTATCAAAGTATTAATCAACAGTATTTGAGGTTTTCATGGACCCCTTTTCTTGAGTAGCATATTAATACAACAACAATTTTCTTACCCATGCATTGTTGTTGTGTCGTTTTTAAGGATTATGTAGTCCATCTGACGCTTGATATGATACATCATAACTTTCCAGTGATAACATTGTGCTTTGTAGTGTCCTGGTTTTCTATAGTAGTAGCACAGTTGATCTATGACTTGTCGCGTCTGATAGTAACCTGGATTTCTTGATGACCAATTATGATTGTCATGTTGTTTGCCCATGATTACCTTCTTTGTTTGATGTGTATGTGTATGCTATGAAACATGACTTACTGATGACTTGACAAAAGATGTAGAACCTTGAGTGTGCCCTTGATACCCCAAATCATAGCTTATATCGCTATCTTTGCCCATAGCAAGTAATAAATCAAGATCTTTAGTACCTTTTCTCAGTATCTTAATATTTCTCAATTACTCACTTAATCAAGATTTCAGTAGTCAATTCTTTTATTCTTCTTCAGGTAGATAATTTTGAAGTAATTTCACATTTCCCTGGAGTTTATGGTTGTCATACGTTAACTTCAGAATCTGATTCCTGACATCAATCAGGGTTTCACACAGGAAATTGTTATCCTCAATTAAAGGCTGATTGATTTCTTCCTCCTTATTGTCAGATTCATTTTATTAGATGTCCTCAATTATGAAAATATACGCAACCAGATTCTGTATTTCTTCATCTCGATCAGAATAAGATGTTCTTCATTTTCCCAGCTGCCATGGACTTTTCTTTCTTGTTTTGAGATTTATACATTTTGCTTTTGTGTGTCCAAAGCATTTACACTCATGACATCTGATTGATTCTTTTTTTTCTTGGTATTTGGAAAATCATATTTTAAATGCCCGAATCCTTGACATTAGTGACACTGGACTTCTAATCGTCTGGGTGTTCGATCATTGTCTGAGCTGAAGTCTGATTTTCCGTCAACATTATTATCATATTTCTGAGCTCCTGCAAACTTGTTGATGTTCTTTCTCACCATCATTTCAATTATTTCTTCAAGTTCCTCAATTGTATATGTTTTTTTCTTGGCTCTTAATGCTACTCATTTTCCTTTAATCACATTTTTAGAAAGGTTAAGTTCATGTGCCTGCATCATGCCTACAACCTAGTTGAATTTTGTATCATCTGAGTCTTGTATGGCTGATTTCATTGACTAAAATTTATCAGGCATACTACAAAGAAATTTCTTGACCAATTACTTTTCCTTGTAGTGTTTACCAAGGACTTATGCTGCATTTGCAATTCATGAGATTTTGCTACTAAACTCTTCTATAGTTTCATCTTCTCCTATCCTTAGATTCTCAAAGTCAAAAGCAAGCATGTCAATATGTGTTCTTCGAACAACACTAGTTCCTTTGTAGGTTGCTTGCAGCGTGTCCCAAGCATCATTTGCAGTAGTGCAACCTTGAAATCTTTTGAACTGATCTTTGGTTAAAGAAATTCATATTGCTCTTAGAACTCTTGGGTTGTATTTCAATAGAGTTTTATAAGCTTTTGTCCACTCATCTCTTGGTTTTTCGACCATATCTCCATTCTCATCCTTTATTTGAGGAGTTGTCCATCCATTTTCGACAATTGTCCAAGTATCTTCATCAATTCCTTTGATGTGTTCACAAATATTTGCCTTCCACCAGCCAAAGTTGTCAGGATCCAGAACCATACTACGTGTAGTGGGGTGTTGTGTGTCGTTCATCCTCAGATCTTACATGTTTAGACAAAAACCTTGGTTTCTTGACAGGTACTACCCGTTCTAATACCAACTGAAAGTGTAAACGTAATAAGGAAAACCACAACTTTTTCTAAACTTTAGTTTATTATGAGAAAATACAATACAATAAATTTTTTTTACAGTGAAATTGTTTTTCTTAATATGTTTCTGTCTGGTGATCTGCTTTTGCAATCACTCATATCCTATCCTTTATGCTCTGATGATTTGCTTCTCCAATCATTCAACCACGCAGATGATATGCTTTTCCAAATCACTCACATCCAGTCTCTTGTTGCTTTGACGAACTGCTTTAACAATCACTCAGCCGTCTGGATCATCTATTCTCACAATCACTTAGACACATCGACACGTTCTCACAAATCTAGGTATAAACTATGAAGGTCAAGATAACTAATCTAATTCAATCTCATTGGCTTCATATTTATACTAGTCTCCATAAACTTTTTTTTATTCCCCTTCCTTCCTTTCTTGTTTATTTTTCCTTCTGCCCCAAGTTTGCTGGCTGATTCTTAATTACAACAACTTTCCTTTTCTCTTCCAGTGTTCCCTTTTCCATTTGCAATCATCAATTTTTTTTCCATTTCTTCTTCTTCTGATTCTTTCTTTTTCCCAATTGTAATTTTCATTTTTTCCTTTTCAATCTTAAACTTTAATTCTTTGCATCTACAGCTGTGACAGAATGTTTGCTAGAGTTAAAGAGAAATGTGGTTTCTATTAGGAATAATATTTTATATTTAAGGTATTCACCTAATAGACTCAAATGTGGCTTCGTTGAAATCAATCAAATATGAAAAAAAATGATATTCTATGAAATTATAGTTTAACAAAATGCCTTAGTACCCATCAAAAGTTATGAAATGTGTAAGCTAATAACACTTGCAAATTATTAAAGATATATTTATATGTTAAAATTTATTTATCATTTAGGAAACTTTTGAAAACTATCATACTTCACTTTTCAGATTAAAGACTATAAATCTTTTGAAACTAATTTTCTTTTTGAATATGTGTGTAAAACTTGATTAATGAAACTTACAAGTTTTTTTAAATAAAAATAAAATAATGAATTTTTTAATTTTACAAATAATAAACAAAATCCTATGGACTATCATCAAATTAGTTTGTAGGAAATATATAAAACACACCTCCATCTGTACTAAATTTTTTTTCTAAAATGTCACAAGCATAAAAAATAAAAAATGACTTTTAAGATTACAATTTAAAATTTTGGGTTTGGGTTCACCAAATAAAACATAAAGTTTAATTTTGGAGAATTAAAGTTTAAATTTGAATTTTAAATTCAATTTTAAATTTGGGTGATTTACAGCGGACACACATTTAACCATTGAAATTAGGTGTATTTACCTTTTAAAATTTTGTTTAGTTTTATTGAAATTAGGATATTTACGTCCTTTTTATAGGAAATTGAGGCTATCCACTGAAATAGTACTGCTTAGGGGTTGGACGAATAAATAAAAATTTTGGGGATAGTATTTAAAGATTACTAGATGATTTTCCGCGTGGACACGCGGATTTATATCTAAATGAGTTATTTTTAAAACTTATTTTGTTAATGGTGTAATTAGTACCTAGAAAAAAATTACATGATGAGCCTCCAATAACAAGTCTCACAATTGATTGTTGAGTAACTCCTTCAGCTATCGCAACTGCTATATTATCCGATTCAACCACATAACCACTTCTGCATTATGACGTCTCTGAGCTTCATGATCTGTTTGCAATATTCCAAACCAAAAAACGTTTGTCAGATTTCAAATATTTACTTAAAACACCATATGATCTCTCTTAAATTTTCTCGAAAAAGAGGTGTAGTGAAATCTATGTTAATTCCAAAAAAGATTGAAAATCAGTTTATTACTTTATTGTGACTCTGCACCTAAAATGAAAAAAAAATAATTAAACTGTAATTGTACTTACATGTGGTGGAAGAAAAACTATACACACATGTCATTAGAGGCATAAAGCTTCTATTTACATATTAGATTTAAATTTTAAGAAGTAATAAATTATGTGGAAGAGACTTCTTACATGAAAATAGAGAACGCCTTTTCGGTTTTATCTCCTTCATCATTTGGAAAAGAGAGTTTCTAAAGCCATGTTCCTGTAATCAACCAAAATGAAATAGTATAGATAGCCAAAACCCGGCAATTATGTTAAATAATTGAATCATTAACAATTATATGCTTTTGAACAAATCATTCACGAACCAGTTTTTCATCAAATTTCACCACTAGGACTTTACCTTCTAGACTAATTATGAAGAACCTATGACAAAACACATTGAGAAGTTAATTAAGAGACAAGTCTACTTCAAACAAATAAAGGAACATAAGCATTCACCATTCTGGCTTGTTACTTAAGTCCACCATTTTCATGTCATAAGGTACATGTTTTTCCTCCATAGTCAGCAACACCTTTTGTAGATCATCTAATTCCCAAGACGATTTGTAAGAGAGATCCGTCAAGGGAGAGAGAGAGAGAGAGCTAGCAGTCTTTATAGTAAAGAGATAAATACAAACGATTTTACCTTCAATTACGGCAAAAATACCAAAGGATCGCCACCGTGAGATCTTATTAGCGTTAGAACCTCCTCCAGCTCTACTGCTCGCACAACAACCTATTCTCGTGCTTCAAAAATAAATGTAAAGAATCTTCTTCATCTCAGAGATCACGAGTTCTTCTTCATAAATTCTATCGCACATTTGGAACAATCTTTGTAAAGAGGAAAAGATTTTAGGGATTGAAGCGTCTGAATCTCCACTAATAAAGTGTGTTTTGGAGAAGAGATGAGGTGGCTTCTACTATAATAAAGTATATTTAATTCTAAGAAAGAAGGTTGGAAGTCATTTTTTGTGACTTTTCGATTAATACAAATAAAACGGATCACAACTTACAAAAATCCTCCTTTACCAACGTGTAACAAAAAATGATTATGTGTAAAAATTGTGGATGTTATGTGCTATCATCTTGTGAGATACAAAGCCTCTCTTTATATAACAGATTGAGTTTTCATGTCAAGTAACGAATTCGAGGCTAATGTGGTTTAACAAAAAAAAAAAGGCTAATGTTTTGGAGATGTTTGACATTAACATGAGAGTTAAAGCTTGCAATATTAGTATTCATAATAATAAAATCAGTAGGAGGCTAGAAAATAGTATTGTTAAACTAACACGTCGTCAATTGAAAACGTTATTATTAATATAATTAATGGTTGCTGATTTTTTCACCCCAAACATATACTATTCAAAAATTTTCAACTGAATTTTATGGATGAACTTAATTAGCACCCAAATTTATATTTGACTTTAATAACCACCTAAATTAGTCGATTCAATGCATTTCTCCTGATTAATTAAATCTTGTAGTTGCGATGATAGCTTAATAAACAATTATTTAAAATTGCAATTGGACATTAATCTTCATTAACCAATTTGACCATAAATTAAACAAGTCAAAATCAAAAAAAATTTTGATGAAATGTACTATTACATGAAGCTAAGGAAGATGAGACAGTTCTTAAAGTTTTTTTTGCTACCCTCATTGTCGGTGAGAGTTTAATGTTTACCTTCTCTTGATAGATTATCTTCCAAGTTTTTTTATTTATAAAATGTAAATATTCATTTGAAAATGAAAAATTACACCAGCTGTAAAAAACCTTAGGAAAATTACTAGTGGCCCAATAAAAATTAAAAAGCCCATAGAATTTTGTATTCTTTTCTACAAAGAGAAAAAATTTATGGGCCAAAGCCCACCTGACAAAACTCTTTTACAACAATTGGGTCTGAGTCTAAAACCTCAAATCCTACTCTCCTAACCATAATCTTAGGAAAAAACAGAGGCTTGTAACCGACAAACTTGCCGCCGCCGCCTTGAAGTCCGACCACAGTCTTCCACCGAAAGGAGACATAACCAGCTACACCTAACATTGTCGGAGGTCTTTCGGTTCCACTACAGCCACGATGAGAAACGATTGACCACCAAAGCAATCGTCAACGGCTCACCACACCGTGACGTGCTCCACACTCGCCTAACACCATGACGAAGAGGCTGAGAAGCGGAGGAGCTCGCATGAGGAGGAACCAATACCGTGATTCACTCCCAAGAGCTCAAAGCATAAGGAAAATGGGAGATAGATCTCTACTACCAGAGGAGGAACTGGAGGCGCGAGAGGGAGAAGCTTGGAAGAGACATCACCAGAGGAGGAGACTAGATTTGTATCTAGTCGCACCACTACCAAAGGACAGGGAAAGAGGGATGACTCCAGCACCGTCAAGAGGAGAGAGGAGAAGCGACTTCCGCCGTGAGCCGCCAGTCGTCACCGGTGAACTCCCAACGTTTCCAAAAATCTGCTACACTACACCTCCGCCTGACTGCCATCTCGAAAGAAGACATGGACGAACACTTCACCGGATGCGCCCGGAAGCTGACTCGGTGCAGGAAAAGCTATCAAAAAAAGGAAAGCTGGGTTGTCTCCTCCTCTCTCTCCCCTTGTCATAGAAATCTCTAAGATTTCAGAGTGAGCACCGAAAAGAGATAAAATTGGAGAGAGAGTCCAATATATCTCCCAAGTTTATATATTAGTTTATGTTATTTGATATACCCCCTTCATTCTTCTTCGATTTCTCAACAGATTCAAATTCAAGAAATATTTCAAATGGGTGTAACTCGGTCATGGCAAAATCCTTAACTTCCTCTGTCATAATCAAATCCTCTTGATTGCAACAGCTAAAACTTTCGGCATGTCAACGAAATTTTCTGCACATATGTCTTTGTTACAGTCATCAACCTTAATGTTAGTTTTGTATGCTTACATTGTATCATCCTTGATCCATTGAGTCACACAGGTTTGAGTTTGAGCTGCACTTTACATAAACCTTCTCGCTGAATAAAAACTTTGTTAAAGTATAATCAAATATCATATAAATTTTGATCTACATAAGTTAGTTACAAATTGTATAAGTTAATTATTTATGTGAAGAGTCACGAATGATAAGTTAGTTATTTGTAAAGAGTCACAAATTAAAGGTTAGTTATAAGTTAGTTACTTATGTGCAGTGTCACGAGTGATAAGTTATGTCTAATCGTATAGTTGTGTCTTTTCAATTTTTAAACACACCTTTTCGTTTGTACTATTTTACGTCTATATAAAGACTAGTCATTCTCTTTGTAAACATAATTTTGTGTGTACTTTTGATATTAATAAAATAACTTTTAAAAGAACAAAATAACTTTTACATGGTAACAGAGCTTTATTGATTCAAGGGCCAATTAAAGCAAATAGTTCAAAAAAAAAAAGCAAAAGAGACAATGGCGACAACATCACATCAAGTGATACCTATATTCGATGGAGAGAAGTATGCTTTTTGGAGCATTAAGATGATGACCATCTTGAAGACGCGAGAATATTGTACTATGGTGGAAGACGTAGTTCCAATCCAACCGGACAAAATATTCACACACCCAAAGTGGTACAACAAAGATCTCTATGGAAAGAAGCATCAATGAAAGATATGATGGCATTGCAACTCATGCAAACTGCCGTAACGAATCAAATATTCTTACGAATTTTGGCAACAACAACATCAAAAGAGGCATGGTATGCATTGAAGACTGAATATGAAGGATCTTCACAAGTTCGCTTGATCAAACTTCAAGCGTTGCATAGAGAGTATGAAAATCTGAAGATGTATGATGGAGAAAACATAAAATCATTCATTGATAAGTTGATTGTTTTGGAGAATCAATTAACTTATTATGGAGAAAAGAAAAAAAAATCTCAAGTCGTTCAGAAGATACTCATTTCTCTCCCAGCCAAGTTTGATAGCATTGTCAGCGTTTTGGAACAAACTCGCGACTTGGATTCATTAACAATGAGAAATCTAATCGGTATTTTGAAAGCACATGAAGCAAGGCTATCCACAAGAGATGAAAGTGCAAATGATGGAGCATTCAATGCTCGCACAAAGACAAGAGAAACCGGTTCTAAAAAAGACAACACTAGAAGCTGTGAGAATCTAGGAAAGAAGTGGTGTGAGTTTTGCAAGAGAAGCAACCACACAAACAAAGAGTGTTGGAAAAAACCAAGGAAAACAATCAAGGCAAGAATAAGAAGAGTAACATTAAGTGTTACAATTGTGGTAGGAACGACCACTACTCAAACAAGTATCGCTCAAAAAAGAAAGAGGGGCACATGTGAGTCTCAAAGAAGAAGACTCAAGTGATGAAGATCACATGTTGTTTAGCGAAAGTGAAGCCGAAGAAGCAACAACAAAAGAAGATGTTTGGTTAGTAGACAGTGGATGCACTAACCATATGACTAAGGAGGAGGGATACTTCTCTAAAATTGACAAAAGTGTCAAAGTTCCGATCAAAGTCGGTAATGGAGAAATAGTCATGACAGCCAGTAAAAGAGATATTACCATCATGACAAACAATGGCAAGAAGATCATTCAAAACGTGTTTTTTGTGCCAGGCTTGGAGAAAAATATATTGAGTGTTCCTTAAATCATTGCAAGCGGTTATCGAGTGAGTTTTGAAGACAAGAGATGCATCATACTTGATGCAAAAGGCAAAGAAGATAATGGATATTCCAATGACTCACAAAAGTTTCAGAACCAAGTTAAAAGTGGTTCAAGAAGAAGTTATGAATGCAAGTGAGCAAGAGAAAATGGAGACATGGCACAAAAAGCTTGGTCATGTAGGCAACAAATGATTGCAACAAATGCAAGACAAAGACTTGGTAAATGGGTTACCAAAATTCAAAGTCAGTAAGGAAATATGTGAGGTGTGTAATCTTGGAAAGAATTTACGAAAAAGCTTTCCAAGATAACCTCAAACAAAAACAAAAGAGAAGCTTAAGATTGTACATACAGATGTATGTGGACCTATGCAACACCAATCAATCGATGGAAGCCGTTACTTTCTGTTGTTTTTGGATGATTATACTCACATGTATAGGGTATATTTTCTAACAAAAATCAGAAACATTCTTAATGTTTAAGAAGTTCAAGGCCATGATAGAGAAGGAATCCATTTGTTTTATCAAAATGGTAAGATCAGACGGTGGTGATGAATTCACTTCACAGGAATTCAACAAATTTTGTGAAGAAGAAGGGATCAATAGGCAAGTCACTTTGCCTTATTATCCACAACAAAATGGTGCATCAGAAAGGAAGAATAGATCCTTGGTGGAGATGGCAAGATCAATATTTGTTGAGCAAGGTTTACCGCTTAAGTTATAGGCAGAAGCAGTATATACCTCGGCTTACATTCAAAATCTTCTCCCATCAAAGGCTATTCAAGATGATATGACGCCTATAGAGACGTGGTGTGGACACAAGCCAAACGTGTCACACTTGAAGATATATGTGCATATAGTTGATCAGAAGAGAAGGAAGTTAGACGCTAAGGAAAAGCGTGGAATCTTCATTGGCTATAGCAATCAATCAAAAGGCTATAGAGTTTTTATCTTGGAGAATGAGAAGGTTGAAGTATCAAGAGATGTTGAGTTTGATGAAAACAAGAAATGGGATTAGAACAAGCAAGAAGAAGTGAAGATGATCTTTGTTTTACCCATGAACGGTCAACAACTATCACATGATCAAACCGAAAACATCTCTAGTCCTTTTTGGTTCACGAAGATGATCATGATAACAACGAAGATGGAAGTGGTGAAAAAACATCCGAACCTCCAAAAAATTCAGATCTATGCAAGAGATCATGAATATAGCACCAAGGCTAAACATTGTAGAAGCCGCTGAAATCATAGAAGAATGTCTTCTAGCGCATGAAGAACCACAAACTTACAACAAAGCATATATTGACAAAGAATGGAGACAGCCTATGAAGAAAGAGATCAACATGATTCAGAAAAACAAGACATGAAAACTAGTAGACAAGCCGAAAAAAACATGTTCTAAGTGTAAAATAGATCTACATAAGATCAAGACATATGCCAGTGGTTATCCGATCAAACATAAGCCAAGAATATTTTCTCAAGAATATGGAATCGGTTATGTTGAGACGTTTCCCCCCGTTTTAAGACATGATACAATATGATCCATCCTTGCATATGCGACTCAAATGAAATGGATATTGTATCAAATGGATGTCAAGTCAACCTTTCTAAATGGAGAACTAAAAGAAGAATTTTATGTCACACAACCACTTGGGTTCGTGATTGAAGGCAAAGAAGAAAAAGTGTTAAGGCTATACACGGCTTTATATGGTTTAAAGCAAGCGCCAATGACTTGGTATGAAAGGATAGATTCTTATTTCACTCAAAACGGTTTTGATAGAAGTATGAATGACGCAGCCTTATACATTTTAAAGCAAGGAGAAGATGTATTGATTGTTAGCTTATACGTTGATGATATCATCATCACATGGAAAACATTCATCTTATAAAAATATTCAAGGAGAACATGAAGAAAGAATTCGAGATGACTGATCTTGGATTGTTAAATAATTTTCTTGGTATGGAAATAATTCAATCTGATCAAGGCATATTTCTTTCAAAAGAAAAATATGCAAACAAACTTATTGACAATTTTGGAATGAGGGAAAGTAAGAGTGTAAACACACCACTAGTACCACCAAGAAAGAAGATGGAAGATGAAAAAGAATATGGTGATCAAACTAAGTATAGGAGCATTGTTGGAGGACTTTTGTATCTATGTACATCAAGACCTAACGTGATATATGCAAGCTCTTATCTATCAAGGTTCATGTTATCACCACTAGTGAGGCATTATCAAGAAGTAAAAAAAGGGTGTTACGATATGTCAATGGAAGATTAAACTTTGGAATAAGTTTAACAAAGGTGAAGACACCAAGATTGATAGGCTACTCGGAAACAAATTGGGGTGGTTCTACAAAGGACATGAAAAGCGCATCATGTTATGTCTTTAATCTTGGATCGGTTATGTTGTGTTAGCAGTCAAATAAGCAACAAACTGTGGCTCAATCAATGGCAGAAGCAGAATATGTCGCCTTATGTGGTGTAGCAAATCAAGTTGTTTGGCTACAAAGACTTTTGAAGGAGTTTGGTCTTAAGACTGAAGGGGGAGTTCCCATCTTATGCGACAACAAATCGGCAATAGAAATTGGAAAGAATCCAGTGCAACATAGAAGAACAAAACACATAGAGATCAAGTATCACTATGTAAGAGAAGCAGAACAAAAGAGACTCATTCAATTGGAGTATTGCAAAGGACAAGATCAACTCGCATATATTTTCACTAAGGCTTTAAAAGAAGAAGCTTGGAGTGAAGCCGAGATTTGATTGAGGGGGAGTGTTAAAAT
The DNA here is from genome assembly GCA_900406425.1 of Iberis pinnata. Taxonomy (NCBI): domain Eukaryota; kingdom Viridiplantae; phylum Streptophyta; class Magnoliopsida; order Brassicales; family Brassicaceae; genus Iberis; species Iberis pinnata. The sequence continues at coordinate 12,481 of OVBE01001109.1, forward strand.
ATAATCAAATCTCATATAAAATCTGATCTACATAAGTTAGTTACAAATTGTATAAGTTGTGAAGAGTCACAAATGATAAATTAGTTATTTGTGAAGAGTCACGAATGATAGGTTAGTTATTTTTGAAGAGTCACAAATGATAAATTTAGTTACTTATGTGAAGAGTCACAAGTGATAAGTTGTGTCTATCAGTATAGTTGTGTCTTTTCAATTTTTAAACACACCTTTTCGTTTGTATTGTTTCTCGTCTATATAAAAACTAGTCATTGTCTTTGTAAACACATTTTTGTGTGTACTTTTGAGATTAATAAAATAAATTTTACAAGAACAAAATTATTAGCCGAGATTGTTTATATGGGAGAATAAAATAGATGAATCCTAAATCTAAAAAGAAATCTTAAATCAAATTTGACTTGTATAATTTTTATTTATATAGGTTAATGAAAATGAATGTCCAATTGCAATTTTAAGTTGTTGTTTATAAGGCTAACATTGCAATTACTATATTTAATATATTTGGCAGAAATGCATTGAATCGACTGATTTGGGTGGTATTTTAAAGCATAATAAAAATTTGAGTGCAATTAAGTTCACCCGTGAAGTTCAAGTGGAAAATTTTTTGAACAACATATGTTTAGGAGTGAAAAAAATAGACAACCCTATAATTAAGCAAGTGAAGTATAAATACATGATAAAATATGAAATAAACATAAACTATAAACCTCAAATAACAAAGAACTAAATAATAAATCCTAAACCATAAATACTAAACGATAAATTTTAGAAACAATTACATTCGAGTGTACCTAAAACTAAAGTATTTATATTCTAGTGTACTTCTTGTTTTTGGTGTACTTTCACCAAATATTTACATTCAAAAATACTATTATACCCTTAAAAAGGAAGGGAGAGAAAAAACAGTGGTGATGTCTTGGTAGATGTGCAAGATAAAAAGTAATATTTTTATTTTTCATCTTCAATCTTTAAATTTAGTTAGTTGATAATATATATATATATATATATATACTAAAAATTAAACCAAAATTTATATTTTTGTGTTCTATAAACAAAATTTGTTTTTTAATTTGGACACAAAACAAAACACAAGTTTCATGACGTCCGTGTACACGACGCTTTGTGTACAGGACGCTTTGTGTACACGATGATTTGTGTACGTGATGCTAATTATTCGATGTACGCAATGATTATTCAGTCCATGCAGTATGTGTATAGTGTACTAATAGCATTGTTCTGTACAAATGCTTTTGCACACCATGTTAATTATTATATGCATATAATGATGATGTAGTTTATTTATAACATCGTGTACTCCAACATGTATATAGCGTCACGTACACAATGATGTGTACATGATGATTGTGTACATCAGGTCTATTATTAGATGTACACAATGATGATGCAGTCTATGTACAACATCGTGTATCATGCAATATGTGTATAACATCATGTACATAATGATGTGTGCACGATGTTTTGTACATCATGCTAATTATTTGATATACACAATGATAATGCAGTCGTACATAATAATAATGCAGTCTATGTACAATATCGTGTACAATGACGTATAATTATTAGATGTACAATGATGATGCAGTCTATGTAAAACGTTGTGTATCATGCAGCATGTGTATAGCGTCACGTACACAATGATGTGTACACGATGCTTGTTTACACATGCGATGTTTGTGTACACATATAATAATTAGCATGATGTACACAAGCATCATGTACACATCATTATGTACGTGACGCTAATGATACACGACATTGTACACATAAGCATCGTGTACATGACGTTATACATATGCTGAATGATATACGGCATTGAACATAAACTGGATATTCATTGTGTACACTGAATAACCCGCGTCATGTACACAAAGTATCGTATACACAAACGTCATGAAACTTGTTTTTTCCTGTATCCAAATTAAACAAAACAAGTGTCTATTTATAGAGTATAAAAAATTAAGAATTTTGGTATAATTTTTAGTTTTTTTTAATATATACTAAGTAATTGGTTTTTAAAGATTAAAAGTGAAAAAAATGTTAATATATGACACATATCATGAGAGATAAATTAGTAGAGTGTAATTATATAGAAAAATAAGAGTATAATGGAGAAAAAAATTTTCTTTTTCCTCACCAAAGTACACCAATAGCTAAATGTACACTAGAACGTAATTAGTTTCCAAAAAATACACCTTAGTGAAAATCACCCTAAATTCTAAATGATAAACCATAACCCCTAAATATTATTCCTAAGTTTTAAATAATAAACCATAAGGCCTACAAAGAAGCCCTAATCCATAAATAACCCTAAAGCACAAATATTGAATCATAAGCACTAAACTACCAAAACCTCTAAACAGTTAAACCAAAATACTAAAAGGGAAAACTCCAGATAGCTAATTATTAAGACAATATTTGAAACTATATTTCTATCAACAATCGTAAATTAACTTACCTAGAGAGATATTGATATTAATAAATCACTGATTGTAAAGTAAATATAGTTAGTATTTGAAGCAGAAAAATTGAACAAAGAAAAACACAGTTCTTTTATCGTGTTAGTCCAAATAGAGAAAATTAATAGTAACTTAAATATTTTGGAGTCAGTTAAGTAATCTTGTGAAATATTTATTAACACATGTTGCAAGGCAAATTATTATATAAAAGTAGAAGAGATGAAGGCCTTCGAAGCTACCCACATCAGATTCTAAGGAGTGTCTTCCCTCACACCACATCAGCATAAATAAAATCGCAACTTGGACACTACCTTCTTAAACGCCACGTCAGCTTTCCCAAAGCAAGATATATTAAAAATAAAAGCAAATTGACACCTTAGCTTAATATAATGTATTTTGCAAAACAAAAAAACTTGAGAAACAAAAACTCAGAGGATTCTTAGAGCATCTTCATCAGGAGATCTTCTCAAATGAGTTTCTTATGAATAAATGCCAAAAAATAATTAAAAATATAAAAAACTTGCTAGAATCGTTTCTTATTAAGGGAATTTAAGAAATCCCTTAAGAACCCTACATGGCTAATTATTATTGGTTGGGAGAATTTTTTTTTCTCACCTCTCTCTCTCTCATAACAAATTCTTATTGGTTGGGAGGGAATTTTTGTATTAAGAACCAAAGGGTTTTTCACCAATGGAAAGACATTTAGTTTTTAAAAATTGTTAAGGTTCTTAAACCTAAATTTAAATGTAAAAACAAATTAAAAATTAGTTAAGATACAAAAGTAAGACCATCTCCATTGGAGAAACCCACAATAGTTTCTTAATTCATTTTTAAATTTATTTTATATTTAAATTTTGGTTCAAGATACTTAAAAATCTTAGACCAAAAATTTTCCTCCATTTGTGAGAACCAAAAGGTTCTAAAATAATAATTAGAAAATGTTTTTTTATAACACTTACAATTTCTTCTTCTTCTTCTGATTATTCTTCTTCTCACTTGTTCATCTTCTTCTCACACTTCATACGTTAATAAAACACAAGAACACTTCATACAATTAACTGAAACTAAAACATTAAAATTGAAACTTCATACACAAATTAGAGAATTAAACATTAAAACTTCATACACAAACTGAAACTTCATACACAAACTAAAACAAAAATTAAACATTGAAACTAAAACATTGAACATTGGAGTCATGATTGTTGTGGTGGATTCATGGTTGTTGTGTTAAGTTAATGGTTAGTGGTTGTGTGTTAAGTTCATGGTTAATTTCCCTAAACTATTCTTAAACAAACCAGTTTAACTCAATGAAAAGATCACAACTACCAAGCAATCAACTCAATTTCCCTAAACTATTCTTAATCAAACCAATTTCTAGTCCTAATCTAACCACTAACAAATATACACTACCTGGTTTTTGGTTGCTCCATCATCTCTGCATCATCTCTACACAATGGCCATGATTAGTAATATATAGCAATTGCCTCATTTCTACAAAAATCTCCACGAAGATGAACAAGAAACCACATAAATTTCTATACACGATAAGAATTTCTACAAAAATCTTGTCATCTCTGCACATAAACATGTACAAGGAACATCATCTCTTCTCTGCATCATCTCTATGTACAAGGAACGTGTTCCATCACACAAAAACGTGTATAAGGAACATCATCTATACACGATAAGAATTTCTACAAAAATATCCATGAAGCAGTACAGGGAATAGGTATCGATATTGACCTAATCGCGAAAAAGGAAAGAAATTGTTCCATTTACCTCTGATTAACAATGTAGAAAGAAGAAGAAAACATGGATGGAGGTTGCTTGCGCCGGAGATTCACCAGAAAGTTGAAGAGGGCAACAACGATGGAGGAAGAAATCCCTTTTTCTGTTTTTTTTTTTCTAATTTTGTCGTAAATAATGAGAGAAAAAAAAAGGAAAAATAAAATAAAAAACCAGAACCAATGAGAGCTCGACACGTACCCGTATCTTAAGTTTCAGAAAATTTCTTAACCAAGGGTAGACTCTTGTTAATTTACCCTTTTTATCTTTATTTTTAATCAAATTTATGATTAAAAAAAATTTGCTAAGATACTCCTAAGAAATGGCGATGGACATTCTCAACATGGTCTTAATCGCCCTTCTTCATTACGCTCTTATTCATCTTCTTTCATCTCTCTATGAGCCTTCGTCCGTTACTTTGATTGTTAATGATAGCCACAACAGAGATATTGGAGGCCTCTTATGCCAGACATGTCAAATTTTTAAAACCTCTTCCCAAGCTGCCATGTCATCATGATAGCGCGACAAATAGAAAAGACAAAAAGAGTGCCTCCTCCTTTTCTTTTCTAATCGAAACGGCTAAAATAAATTCTGAAGGTTGAAGGCAGGATGTTGATTCTCTTTCCTTAACCGTCCATTCTTCGTGTGTTTTTATATAAGTTAATAGTTGTCATAAACCTTCAATCTTCTTCTCTATCTCTCATTGTTCATGTTCATCTTCCCAGAGAAAACCTAAAAGCAAAAATGAGTACACTAATTTCTTACTCGATTCTATTCAATTTATTCATCTGGTGGATCTCTTTTCTTTTCTTAGTTTATGCTATTGAATTTCTCTTCGCTAATATATGATACTGAACCTCACTTTTGTAAGGTATATCGTGACTCCATCCATAGGAGACGTGCCACTGCAGGTAATCAAAAGCAATGGAGGCAGAGCGAAAGTGAGTTCTCATATCCAAATGTTTTAACTTCTTAGAAACTCTCATATCCAGACAATTATCTTCTCTCATATTCTTAAATGTTTAAGTAGTTCACTGAATGTGCAAGGGTGATGATGATATGATTTTTGATGGTGTCCATGATAACATTTGCAACTTCACTACAATGATGCAGTGATGGACAAAACGGTAATCCTGTGAGTGTTAGTTATGTATGGACACCATCGAAGATTGTGAATCACAATAGTGGATTTCAAAATCTAAAAACTAGATTACGCACCAGCTTCAAAAAATGCTCCTCACTCTTCACTTCATATTTTTTAACGTGGTCATTTCTATTGGAAGCATTATGTATTGTAAAGTATTATATGGGTGTGGAGTTGCTTTAAAATTTATATTAAAAGGTTTAATATTATGTTTTTTTGGCAGAATCTGGAGTACCCAAGCTAACGTGCTTAAAAGAATTACTTGCCTATGTAAGTTATTTGCCACTTGAGTCACCCAGTATCTTAAAAAATATATTTTGAAAGTTAAAATTTCTAATAAATATCGTTATGAGCTAAGCTTATGTCCAAGAAATAATGGAAAAGCAAAAATGAGAGAGAGGATTTATAATTATGTTATATTATTATCACATTCAAATGTAATATGATAAGTATATAATCTGTTTTTGCTTGTGTACATGTATTTACATATTACATATGTTCTCTTTTTGAAAGGCGCGCGTGCAAGTTTTCACATGCACAACAAAGAAAGCATATAGCAAGGTGTGTTTTGAAATGCTTATTGATCGTAAAATTATGCTATGTATCCTCTTAAGATTTTTTTATGTTATTAACGCACGAAGACCACAATCTCTATTGGACTTGACAATTTGGATGAGGTAATCGAACTCATTAAAAAAAGCCTCATGGTCACTGTTGCTGCTACTTTACAAAGTGGTGACTAGTAACTAGTACTGTTTATTTATTATATCGGAATCTTGAACTACATGTTCTTACACATTATAGGTTGATTGGTAAACACAACTCAAATTTGAGGGAGGATCATAAAGTGGAAAGAAATAGTGCGAGAAGTGAACAACCATTTTCTTAAATGGACTGATGGACCTAGCTACATCTGATAACCAATTATAGGTCTTCTTATAGTTGAGAGAGGTTCTAATTTCACTTTGATGTTGAGTTAGCAAACGTTAAGAGTTAAGACAAAAAAGTGATATAGTTTTGTTTCAGATGCACACAATTACTCTCAGGATTGCAAAAGGTATATTATAGAACAGAGGATGCTGACAGTGACAGGGGTTCTTTTGTAATACTTTGTACATACTTGAGTAAATTAAATAAACACCTTATGTTAATAAATTTTTCTTTATTTATGATACAATCTTATATCTTATATCCACTTCCAACAGTTTACTTCTTCCAAATCTCAAAGTGATAGCTATCTGAGTTTACTTTATATGCATCCATTACTCTCCATTTTTTGGGTAGGTTTAAAGCGTAAGAAGATTTGAAAAGTTCAATACAAGTCTTAAAGATTCTTTAAAATATGCCATTAACTAAAATGAATGTCAAAAGAAATCAAGCAAGAGAAAAAGCCTTAATTAAAAAAATTGAGAACGTACTACGCTATTACTTCTAGCTTTCCAAGTTTTCATGATCATCATTGTTATTTGAACGCGGTTAATTTTGATCGTGTACTATCTAATGCTGTTACAAATAACAACATACAATTATAACATACCATTACAAAAAAATAATAATAACATACCATTCTTTCAGATACTAAACTAATAAAATGCATTTCTAAAATTCATATAAAAATCCGAAATAAAATAAGGACGATATTAAATTAGAGAATTACAAGGTTATAAACCGTGTAAAATACATATTAAAACAAGGATGTCTGACCAAATAATACATTAACCCAAAAATAAGAGAGCAAAAATAAAGAAACAGTAAATATCAAAATATTAATTATACATTTTAGAACAGTGAGAAAAAACTAATAGAATTAAAAAATCGTTACCCAAAAATCATCCATATGCATGGTTACTAGCCTAGATATTTATATCATATTATCAGTGGGTTATTTCATAATCTGATATTGGTAAAAAAATGTTTTGAAAAAAATTTAGAAGTGCTCAATTAATAAATTTATATAAAAATGTTTAAGTAACACAATAAGAAATTATTAACATAAAATTAATAACAAGCGAAAGGAAAAACATAAAATAAAAGTGTTAAAGCAAAATTCTTTGGTGCTTTAATATATATATATATATATATTTAAATAAAAAGAAAAATATATAAATAATCAAATAACTTAAGTGATCCAGAAAAAATAAATTAGCATCCCATTATCAATTATTTAATATTGTTAAAATATATTTTAAAAAGCAACCTCACTTTCATGTATATAAAAATATCAATCATATTTAAAATTTAAAAATATAAAATCACTTTTAGGTGATAACTAATTGACAAATAACTTAAGTTAAAAAATAATTATATATTTAATCTCGAACTATTGCAACTATAAAATTTTCTAAAAAACATATTCAAATTTTTAGAAATAAAACTCGTGTGTAACACAGGATAGCCCCTAGTAATAGTAAAAACCCCAAAAACGTTATTTACTAATAACCTAGATCATTGATTGTAGGGAACATGAGTTCTCTTATTTTTTTCAGTAAATACATGGTATTTTGGAACACAAATAAGGTTTGTCTTATTTTAGCAAAAAACTAAAAAATGATATTTTTGAATCCCTAAATAATAATGTATTACAAAACTTTATTACGATCAATTATAAAAGAATGCATAAACTATACTATACTCTATTTGTAGGGAATATTTCTAAAACTACCACTTCCCGTACATAACATTTCCTAATATACTACAAAAACCGTTTCTTTTGATATATTTATACCAATTTGTTGTGGTAGAGACTAGAGAGTATTTAAATGAGATGATTTTGCGCTTTTGTATTTTCTAAAGCAAATTGGTCTTGTGTCTGATTTTAGTGAGATTAGTGAAAAAGATTAGTGTGTCAGTTTAATTAAAACAAAATAAAAAGTACCCTAAAATATATTTTTGATGTATTTGTCACGTGTGTAAGTTTATTTTGATGGTACATTAGTAAGAGAAATGTTGTGGGAAAATATAATTGAAAGTGTCTATTAATTGTTTATGGAAACAAATAGGCATTGAAGCAGAGTTGATAGGAATTAGAATTCGGGTCATAAAGGCGATTTTCGGTAGCTTCTCCGGCGACTGTTTTCTTCACATTTCTTTCTTGTTTCTGGGGTTTCTTTGTTGCAGGTGTCTCTCTTTTGTATCTTTGCGGTTTCAAGCAGTCTACCAGTCTTTGCAATCTTCATTTCTTCCTCTTCTTTACGATTCTCTCGGATAAGTTTCTCTCTCATCGCTCAGCTTCCTCCTCTGTTGTTCATCATGGCTAAAGATTTTTGGAAATCGATGCAATAGTTGGATTTAGGATCTAATCGAGCTCTGTTTTTACCTAATCAGGATGGTCAAAATCAGCGTGATGAAGCAAATAGGCTGAGTCTGGTAGTGTGAATTCTTCATCCGACCCAGCAAAATATACATGCAATGAAGAACACACTCCCTAGAGCTTGGAAGCTTGAGGGCCGAACTACCTCTCGTATCATTGATCCTACTACGGTTCAATTTTTTTAAAACAAGAACATCAAATGTTAGGGGTTTTGGATGCTGGTCCATGGACCTTCAAAGATTGGATGGTAGTTACTGATAAATGGTCAAGGAAGTGGTTCCCGGATTATCTGCATACGATTACTTTCTGGGTCCAAGCTTTTAACATTCCTACTAATTACTTGGATGAAGATATGTTGAAGGATCTTGGTCAATGCTTGGGGTATGTTGAGGATACTCGTATTAAAGAGCCTTCTCCTGGTAAGGATGCTGAAGCTTGGATACAGTTTAAGATGGATATTGACAAGAAGCTCATCTTTACCAGATATGCAACTTTTGATAAAAGCAAACCTCCAATCTTTGTAAGATTTGTTTTTGATAAGCTGAGACGATTTTTCTTCTCATGTGGAGCACTCAATCATGCTGATACTGACTGTCCTGATAAGACTACTGAAGCAGAGCTGGAGTACATCCCATTAGAAGCTGTTGTGGAACAAAATTCAGTCCCTGCTCAACCTATTGCAAACCCTCCTTCTGAGAATCAGGATCTTGTTATTCCTTCCCTTAATACACAAATGAAAAATCAAGTTGAGGCTGTTGAACTTGGCAAGAAAAGGAAGGCAGATCCCTTAGATTTGGAGGATGAAGCCTCTTCTAGCAGACAACGCATTTCAGAGCCTATTATGATTTAGGGGAGGGTGGACCCCCTTAAGCCACCCAAAGATATATGAAGATATTGCATTGGAATTGTCAGGGGTTGAGGAATACCCTTGCAATTCGTCAACTTTTTGCAATTAGGCGTCTATATAAGCCAGAAATAATATTCCTCTTAGAAACAATGAATAAGAATGATTTTGTGCAAAAGATTTTTTTCAAAGCTCGGCTATGATCAATGTTTCATGCATCAACCTTCTGGAAAGAAAGGTGGAATAGCTGTTTTTTGGAAGGAAGGGATTAATTTAGAACTTCCATCAATCTCTTCTCCTCATCATAATTCCTTTTGGCTTAATGTTGAGGGTGTTTCCATGAAATTGGTATATATTTGCGCCCATCCATCTCTTACTGAGAGAAATGGTTTTTGGAAATGTTTGGAGTCTGAAGGTCAATCTAGTAATTCTATGAATACTAATCTGTTATATCTTGGAGACTTTAATGACATAAAAGGTCCTACTGAAAAACAGGGGGTAGATTTAGAAGAGCAAGTTCTTTTCTCCCCTTCAAAACTTTCTTGAGCATAGTTGGTTTGTTGGATGTTAAATGCTATGGAGGTGAATTTACATGGACTGAAAAGAGATTCAATCACATAGTCAAAACCCGCATAGACAGAGTTATGGCAACTCCATATTGGTTTGATGCTTTCCCCAGTGCTATAGTTTGTATACTTCAATGGGGAGGCTCGGATCATCGACCTCTGTTACTAGACACTAACACAAGAAGCTTCTCTGGCAGACCTTTGTTCAAATATGACAATATATGGAGAGGTAATCAGGAGTTGGAGCAAGTAGTGCATCAGGTTTGGAATGTAGAATGTTCACATCTACATTTTTCTCAGTTTTTAGAAGCTCTTACAAGATGCAGACAAGGCATATGTAGATGGAAAAAATAGGCTAAATCAAATTCTCACAAGCTTATACAGGAGCTAAAGGAGCAACTTCATCAGGCTTATGAGCATAACTCTAGGGATCACTAGTATGTAGCCTCTCTCAAAGCTAAATTACATCATGCCTACAAAGAGGAAGAAGAATTTCTCAGAACTAAGAGCAGGGTATTATGGCTTCAAAAGGGGGATAAGAACTCAAAATTATTTCACATGAAGTTGAAACAGAGAAGAAGTTATAACAGGGTGGTTGCAATTGAAGATGAAGCAGAACACTTTCATCATACAAAGAGTGAATTTTGTCAGGTCTTTACTGACTATTTTTCTAATCTCTTTAAACAACCATTATCACCTGATCCTGTAACCTTCTCTCATTTCAATGATCTTTAGCCAAGAGTAAGCTAGGCTATGAATGATTCCCTCACAAAAGTTGTAGAAGATGGGGAAATTTGGAAAGCTATCCAACAGTTGAATGAGGACAAGGCCCTAGGTCCAGATGAACTTACTACAGGTTTTTATAAACAGCATTAGTCTACTGTTGCACCAACAGGATTTTAGGCCTATAATTTTAGGCCTATAAGTTTAGCAAATGTTGCGTATATAATCATTTCAAAAATCCAAATAGGCTTAAACATTGGCTTCATAACATCATCTCCCCTAACCAATATGCTTTCCTCCCTGAGATGTATATCAGACAATGTGCTAATTGCAGATGAATTGATTCACTCTTTGCAAACCAGAAAGAGGGTTAAAGCTTATATGGCCATCAAGCTTGATATAGCAAAAGCCTTTGACAAAGTTAACTAGCCTTTTGTTGATTGTATTTTGAGGAAACTAGGCTTTGCGGACATCTGGTGTAAATAGCTCATGAGTTGCATCACCACACCTACCTATTCAATCCTGATTAATTTAAACCAGTGGGAAGATTAGACCAGAAAGAGGTATACGTCAAGGCGATCCAATGTCTCCCTATATCTATTTACTTGTATCTGAAGGCCTCTCTTATTTATTGCAAGACATGGTTTCCAAAAGACAGCTCCATGGTTATAAAGAAAGTGTATATGGCACAGCTATATCACATCTGCTCTTTGCAGATGATTGTCTACTGTTTTGTAGAGCAGAGGATGAGGAATGCAGAAAATTGATGCAGTGTTTGCAATATTATGGCAGTGTTTCGGGGCAGAAGGTAAACTATGCAAAATCAGCTCTAACTTTTAGCAAACACTGCCCCCAGGACCAATGCCAAAGGCTATAGGAGATTATTGGTATTAGTAAATTACAAGGAGTTGGTAGATATCTAGGTCTTCCTGAATCTTTGGGGAAAAACAAAGTTATTCATTTCTCCTACATACTCCAGAGAGTCAAACAAACACTTGAACATTGGTCATCTAAGTTTCTATCACATGCAGGAAAAGAATTAATGTTGAAGGCTATTATTATTGCCATACCTTCATATGCCATGACATGTTTCTTACTTCCTCAAACATTGATCAAGAAGATGACCTCTTTAATGAGACGATTTTGGTGGCAAGCCAACATGGAGAAACAGAAAATTCATTGGGTAGCTTGGCATAAGATTACAAGGGCTAAATCACATGGAGGCATTGACATAAGAGATCTTCACAGTTTCAATATAGCTTTGGTAGCAAAGCAGGCTTGGAGACTTCTAACTGATCACACATCTCTACTGTCCCAGGTTCTGAAAGCTAAGTATTACCCTACATCAGCTTTCCAAGATGCAGATTATAGATCTAACTCAAGCCATGCCTGGAGAAGTTTAATCAGTGGTTTAAATCTTATCAGTCAGGGGCTTTATTGGAGTGTAGGTGATGGCAGGCGTGTTAGAATATGGAAGGACAAGTGGATTCCACAACCAGAGTACAAAGCTGCAGCATTACCTCCATGAATCACATATACATCTACTACAGTTAGTGAATTGTTTGCAAACTCTGGGACCAGTTGGTGTTCACATAAAGTACAGACTTTGTTATGTCCAGACGATCAGCAAGTGGTGTATTATCTCAAGCCATCTAGGTTGAAGAGTCCAGATACTCCTCTGTGGAAGTTTTCAAAGACTGGCCAGTACACAGTCAGATCAGGTTACTACATTGCACAAGACAGTGTACAACAACAGGTTTTACAAGACTCAATCATACCAGTTGCAAAGCATATATGGAATATGCCTATTCCACGCAAGCTGCAGTTCTTTGTCTGGAGAGTGCTTCACCAAGCCTTACCATTTTCAACACCCCTGCAAAGAAGAGGAATCAGACTATCTCCAACATGCCTATTTTGTGGTGAACATGAAGAAACTCTTCTACATCTCTTCTTTCAATATCGAGTATCATCTGAACTTTGGAGCCTAGCTCCTTTACAAGGATTTACTGCATCTACTTTCACTGATGATATATCACATAACTTAGCCTATGTGATATCACTAAAATTTTCTCTCCCTGTTGCAGACATTGAAGAAACTCAAACAAATATCTTGCTAGGACCCTATCTGCTATGGCGAATATGGAAGTGGAGTAATGAATTGCTGTTTGACAATCCACAATGGGGCATTCCATATATTATCAATGAGGCCATATTTGATGCGCTGGAATATGCAAGAGCAACAACACAAGAGAGAATGTCTATCAGAAGGACAATCCCAGCACTACATTCAACTGCTTGCAATGATGGTACTCTTTCACTTTACACTGATGCGTCTTGGGTGTCACCAACAACAAAAATTGGAATTGGGTGGATCCTTCTTCAACACGGAAATGTGTTAATGCAAGGTTCTTCTTCTTTGTTCCCAGTTCCTTCTCCCTTTGATGCTGAAGCAACTGCATTACTAGAGGCTCTATATCATATGCATCGTCTCAGTTTCCACAATGTGCAAGTATTTGTTGACTGTGAGGAACTAAGCAATTCACGATGCTTTTCAGAATAAAGGCTCGAATGGGGAACAAAGAATCTGGAAGTCGTCTAGTACTATGATGTTTCGAGATATCTTCTCTCTTAGCATATTGGTGAATGTGAAGTCTATTAATCATATCTCTAGGGATCTAAACTTTTATTCGGACAATTTAGCTGTTAATGCTCGAACTCATAACTCTCATTTTTGTATCAAACTTTTAAGCTAATTTAATATAAGTTTGGTGAAAAAGAAAAAAAAAAACAAAAACAAAAACAAAGCATTAGTCCACGACAACCAATCATTTTTCATAAAATGCTATTAATATCTAAGACAATAGTAGAAATCATCTCACAAAAGTATAATTGAAAAATGTCAAGATTTTGTAGATAAATCGATGTTGAATACTACTCAGTTTTATATTGTCTATAATGTGATATTTAGTCCACGGTAACAAAAAAATGTTTTTAAAAAAGCTGAAATCACAAATTAATTCGTACACAGTAACAAATATCAAATGATTATTGTACTATATATATATATATATATATATATATATATATATATATATATATATTGTGTGTAAANTTATATTACATTTGCACTTTCAATATTGTTATTATATAATTCAATGTCTAATAGATATGCATAATATTGTCCAACATCTAACATTTAGATTTCATTTTCTTAGTATTGTTCATTACTTATAGTCTTTATATCTTCCACCATCTAATATAAATGTTGCAATTAATAATGTTTATTTAAAAAAATTGAAGATAACTAATGAACTTTAAAAATATTATATATGGTGGAAAATATTTGGAAACTCGATCAACTTTTTAATCATACAAAAGAAGTAACATGGTTAAAATTTTATCTATAGACCAACCACTTTCCCACAAGTGTATTGTCTTTGATACATGTCGTCAATGTAGATTTATTTTAGGGTCAATTAGCTAGATATACATTAGTAGGTTAATAATTAAATAGATAACATATTGTTTATATATTAAATTATTGTGTAATAATACACTTTTATTATCCTTTTTCTAGCCTTTCTTTCTCCCTCACGTTCCCTCTCTTTTTTTTGCCGAAATTTTTTTCTTTTTAACATTTATAAGTTTCACCCAACATCTTTCTAACTCAATTAAAACATAGAAATTCACATATTAAAATAAAAAAATTTTATTTAAAAATTATAATTTTTTTCTAAATCTAACAAGATTAAAATTAATTAAAATGAACATATATGTTATGAATTAGTGAATAGTTACAATAACGCAATATAAACTCAAAACCCCAATATATATAAATCCAAAGTCCCAATATATAAATCCAACATTCCAAAATATAAACCCAAAACCCCCAAAATGTAAACCCAAAACCCCAAAATATAAATTCAAAACCCCAAAATATCAATCCAACACCCCAAAATGTAAACCCAAAACCCCAAAATATAAACCCAAAACCCCAAAATATAAACCCAAAACCCCAAAATGTAATCCAAAACCCCAAAATGTAAACCTAAAACCCCAAAATATAAACCAAAAACTCCAAAATATAAATCCAAAACTCTAAAATATAAACCAAAAACTCCAAAATATATACCCAAAACTTCATTATATAAACCAAAAATCCCAAAATATAAACCCATACCCCTAAATGTAAACCCCAAAATATAAACCCCAAAACCCATAGTATAAACCCTAAATATAAATCATAAACCCTAAACCAAAAGAATAAACCCTAAATATCAACCATAAACCCTAAACCAAAAATATAAACTATAAACCCAAGATATAAACCCTAAATCCAAGATATAAACCCTAAACCCAAAATATATATTGCAGTAGTCCGTATACCTAAAGTAGTTAATTTTTATATTAAAGAAAATGGTAGAAAAAACATTGGCGAGTGACCGAGAGTGAGAAAGAGAGAGTGACAAAGAGCAAGAGAGTGCAAATGGCAATATTGCATATAGTGTATAATGTTGTGGGAGAGAGAGAGAGTTAAGCTACCACTAGATGTTGTACACTTAATTATAGGATATTTATGTGTTATCCATTGCAAATTTCCTTTATTTTATGTATGGACAATTTTTATAAGAAAGAAAATTGTCTATGAAAGCTTATCATTTGTCCATAAGAGTCAACTAATGATTTACTAAAAAATAGTCAAAAACTACATTATTGACGAGATTGATATATAAAAGACAATATTATACAGTGTTAAATATGTTCATAACTATCCAAAAGAGAATTTTAGTTGTATTGCGATTGTATGATATTAGAAACAATTATAAGTAAGTCAAGTTAAATTATTTAGAACTTTGTCTATAATCAATGAACATTTATCTACAGGTTTATTGTTTTCGCTTCTTGTAATCAATGTAGATTTTTTCAATGGACAACTTAGATAATGAAGTTGTCCATATATGTCGAACACTTATACATAAAAATTGATTGTTTATTAAAAACATATCATTTATTAACGAAAGAAGAGATTGGAACCTTAAAGACCGAAACTTTTGTTCTTCTCTCAATGGATCAATTACATTGTTTTTGCTTTTATAGAGAAAGTTACATTGCACACACTTAAATCTTAATGCCACCTGTCATTCTGTTTGTGGATTCAGCAATGCCAATATTGAAAATATGTTCTTGGTTGTTAAAGAATTATGGTTTTGCAGAGTCTGCAAATTCTGTTTTTTCTTTTAAGAGTTTTTGTCTTCCTGTGACATAACGCTATGATTTTTGGCAGCTTGAATTGTCTTGTGGGCTTGATTTATTGGCATCTGGGTTTTCTCATTGGGTTTGATAACATTTCGACTTTGAGTGTTGTTCTAGTTGTGTCCCTCTGACTGATTCAGAGTCTTTGAGCTTAGTCTTGTTTATGTTTCAGCTTTGTCATTAACAACCTCCCTCAAACTTGGTGTAGGTGGTTTGTGTACACCAAGTTTGAACCTTAGCTCAAAGAAAGCACGATGAGATAAATGCTTTGTATAGATGTCTGCTAGTTGGTGATATGCAAGGACATGAGTAACTACAATAGCTCCAAGTGTTACTCTCTCTCGGATGTAATGATGATCCAATTCAAAGTGCTTTGTTCTTGAGTGAAAATCTGGATTTGCAGTGAGATACACAACTGATAGATTACCACAGAATACTTTAGGAGTTTTGTGCAGCGGAATACCAATCTCTTTCAATAAGGCACATAGCCAAGTTACTTTAGTTGTTGTTTCTGAAAGTGCCATGTACTCTGCTTCATAGGTACTTCTGACAATTGTTGGTTGTTCCTTGGAAGACCATGATATGAGATTTGAGCCTAAGAACGCAATAACCACCTGTTGATTTTCTTGTTACCTTGCATCCAGCCCAATCATTGTCACTATAATCCCTTAGAGTAGAATATGTGTCTTTTGTAAGAGAAATACCCATGGTACTTGTCCCTTTAATGTATCTTAGTATCCATTTCAGTAGCAGGAAATCAGATATATTGGGTTTATGCTTCTTCTGGAAAACATAATTCACTGAATGTTGGATATCAGGCCTGGTAAGAGTGAGGTATTGAAGCTTTCCCGCAAGAATCCTAAAGTATGTAGGATTTTGAACCATCTCTTGATGTTGTTGAAATCTATCAAGCTGAAGTGGAAGAGGTGTTTGAGCTGGTGAACTATCAGACATTCCAGCAACTGCAAGAAGATCTTTTGCATACTTTTGCTGAGACAAAAACAATCCCTTGGAATGAAAGTGAGCTTGAATTCCAAGAAAATAATGTAATTGGCCAAGATCTTTCATCTTAAACTGTGAATTCATCTCTTTGAGTAAACTTTGTAACCTTGTAGAGTTGTTCCCAGTTACGATTATATCATCTACATATAGTATAAGCAATATAACATCCTTGCCTTGATTGTATATGAACAGAGAAATATCTCTCATACTGCATACAAACCCAAATTCCATCAAATAGCTACTGATTTGTTAAACCAAGCTTGTGGGGACTGCTTTAAACCATAGAGTGATTTGTGCAATTTGCACACATGATGTGGCTGAGCCTTGTTAACAAAACCAGCAGGTTGAACCATATATACTTCTTTTGTTAATTCACTATATAAAAATGCGTTCTTTACATCCATTTGTTTAAGTTCCCATTCCATTATTCTTGCAATGTGTATGACGGTTCTTATTGTTGTTGTCCTAACCGTTGGACTATATGTTTCTAAATAGTCTATGCCTTCTTATTGGTTGAACCCCTTTGCCGCAAGTCTAGCTTTTAACTTGTCAAGTAAACCGTCAGCATTTAACTTTGTGTGGAACACCCATTTACTACCTAATACATTTATACCAAATTCATATGGAACTAGAGACCAAGTATTTGATTATGCACAAGTTTGTAATTCTTCTTTCATTGCATTGAACCATCCTTCATCTTTTAAAGCTGCTCTCACAATCTTGGGTTCTGGATAAGTGACTTTTTGAGTCAGTAAACATATCTTGGATTTGGTTTTGATATCCCAGCCTTTGATCTAGTGTTCATAGGATGACTATTGTCTTGAATAAGTTGAATAGGTTGAGTATATGTCTTATCTGAAGTGGAAATTGAACCTTCCATTGAAGTGTTTGTCCTACTAGATGAGCCAATAGAGTTGTTGCCTATAGGATCATGATCAAAGCCTGCCGCACACCCAGAACTCTCTGACTCATCCATTGTAGACAAATCAATGTTGTTTTCTTCTTGATTTATTTTTGAGTCTGCATCGTCTTGGTTTGTTGGTTGGGTATGTGGTTGAAGTATTAGTTGTGTATCAGGTACTGAAGTGTGTGGTGTAGTGTGTAAAGGCTGGTTTACTGGTATCATCAAGTTTTGATTAACAACTGATATATCATCTTGTTTTGAATCTGTTGGATTATCAACTGAGGGTGCACTCTGTGACTGTTTGTATCGAGGATAGCTTTTATACCAAGCTAAAATCAAGGATGTTGCTGGTGTAGGGAGCAGATGAGCATAGGTATCTTCAAAAGGAAAATTGTTTTCATCAGAATTCACATGCCGACTTATGAACACTCTGCCTGTAGATGGTAACAGACATTTGTAACCTTTATAATTTGCATTGTAGCCCAAAAATACACATTTCATGCTCTTTGGATCCAACTTGTTTGCTCTGTAGTCTTTTAACATGGAAAAGCAAGCACATCCAAAGGCTCTTAGTGCTATATAATTTGGAGCAGTTCCATGAAGGCTTTCATAAGGACTGATTTTATCTGCATAAGGCAACAAATTGATGAGGAAATTGGCAGTGTAAAAAGCTTATGTCCAATATTTTTTTGGTATTCTACTCTGGAGCATCATAGATAAACCCAATTCAACTATATGCCTATGATTTTTTCAGCTAAGCCATTTTTCTCAAGTGTATAAAGACATGAAATCTGTTGTTGTATACCACAACTTTGAAGATATTGTATTAACTTGTGACTCATAAATTATCCACCACCATCACACTGAAAAATACTAATCTTTGTCTGAAATTGATTCTCAACTAATGCTTGAAACTGAAAGAAAATTTAATTGAAATCTGATTTCAACTTAAGAGGATAAAACCAACAAAACCTCTAGTGTTATCAATGAAAACTACATAAAATCTAAAGCCTTGGTTTGAGTTTATTGGTGAATGACCCCAAAGATTACAGTGAATCTTCTCTAGAGGTCTAGAAGCAGTAAAGATAAATGCAGAAAAAGGTAATTTCATACTTTTCCCTAGTTAACATGTAGTGCATATCTTCTTGGTGATTTTGTTGATGACTATGGACTTGTTTGCAGCTAAATGTTGAAGTACTTGAATGTTTGGGTGTCCTAAACGCATATGCTACACTTCATCACTAATGGATTGCTGCCTAGATGAATAGAGCACTTGATATGTGTTGCTCTCCAACATATAAAGTCCATCATGCTTGCTTCCCATAATGAGAAGCTTCTTTATTTCCTTATCATTAATACGCACATCATCGTAGTCAAATTCCACATACCAAGGATAATCTTGAGTAAGTATTGAACATATAATAGAGATTTAGTTATGGAAGGACAAACTAGAACATCCTTTAATGGCAGATTACCTGAGGTAGAAGTAAGATTGGCAGAACCTATGTGAGTTATAGGTAGAAAGTTGCCATTTCCTATCATCACATCATCTTTTCCTGTCTAGACTTGAGACTTGTTCAAATTATGAGGAGAGTTTGTAACATGTGTTGTTGCACCAGAGTCAAGAAACCATTCATGCCCAGTACTTAACATCAGTGATACGCATAGCAGTTAAGGCATTTGAAAGATCTTCTGCCTGGTAGCTATTGTTAAAGCTATGCCAACACTTTGGAGCTTGATGACCAGGCTTTCCACATATCTGGCACAGAGGTCTATTGTCATCACCAAAGGAGCTTGAACTGCTTGAGGAAGATGAGATTTGCTGCTGGAATCCTCTACCTCTGGTTGAGAATGAGCCTCTGCCTCTGTTGCTGGATCATTGTATCCTCCATTTCTTCCTCTGTTGTTGTAGTAGTGAGAGTTGTCATTAGTTCTTACAACATTGAAAGCTAAATGTGGTGAAAGAGACAAATCTGTTGCATAGCCTTGCACTCGGTGATCATAACTTTTGAGTCTATGGGTGATGGTTTCAAGAGTTGGGCTTGGAAGAATATCCATAGACCCTTTGATACTTGTTTTTATTGGTTCATAATCCTTGCCTAGACCATGAAGGACAACAAATATCTTCATCTTCTCTATTACAGGACTTCCAATGGAAGCTAGATGCTCACAAATATTCTTAACCTCCTTTAAGTACTCAACCATAGATTTCTCCCCTTTGAATGTAGTCTGAAGTTTTCTTTGGAGTTCGAATAGTCTTGAAGAGGAGACATTGTTAAAATAATGAGCAAGTGCTTGCCAGACATCTTGAGAAGTGATAGAGTTTACAACTTCCCCTAAAATATCTTTAAATAATGAGCCTAGGATCCATGACTTTACTACCTGATCTACTCTCATCCATGGTGCATAGTATGGATTTATAGCTTCAGTGTTCACACCATCAATGTTTGGCGCAATGATGGTATGTACAGGCTTTGGAAGAGCTCCATTTATGAACCCCGAAAGACCTTAACCGGAGAGGAATGTCTCAAACTGAGATTTCCATAACATGTAGTTCTTCTCTGTGAGTTTGATGCTAACACAATTTGCAATGTTTAAAGATGGAAAAGTATAGAGCTCCATGGCTATAATACCATGAAAGAAGAGATTGAAAACCTTAAAGACCGAAATTTTTGTTCTTATTTCCCTCAATGAATCAATTACATTGTTTTTGCTTTTATAGAGAAAGTTACATTGTACACACCTAAACCCTAATGCCACATGTCACTCTGTTTGTGGATTCAACAATCCCAATATAGAAAATTTGTTCTTGGTTATTAAACAATTCTGCTTTTGCAGAGTCTGCAAATTCTGTTTTTGTTTTTGAGAGTTTTTGTCTTCTTGAGACATAACGTTCGGATTTTTGGCAGCTTAAGTTGTCGTTTGGGCTTGATTTTTTTGGCATGTGAGCTTTATCATTGGGCTTGATAACATTTCGACTTTGAGTATTGTTGTAGTTGTGTCCCTCTAACTGATTTAGAGTCTTTGAGCTTAGTCTTGTTTTTGTTTCAGCTTTGTCATTAACAATTAATAATATACACGATCACGCATATCGTTTCATATTTATCATCAGTTTTTACAAGGGAGATAAAGACTTTTTGTTTTATAGAAAAGCGGCAAATTTTGAAAAATCGAAGGAAAGTGGATTAAGTAATTTGATAATACTATATATATATATATATATGTATATATTCCAAAGAATTTTTAACTTAAATGTATTGCAAAAAGTCATATAGAAATGTATGATCCAACCACGACAGCGATGACAATTGACAATCTAGTTGCTAATATGGGAAGAATCAGATTTAGGAGAAGCTTTAGTTAAAAAAAGCTGGCGCCAAAATCAGCCAAGGTTTATTAAGACGAGTTAATCCCTAAAATTGTGGAGAATATCTTTGGTTTTAAAAATTCTGTGAGAAAAAGAGAGCAAAAAAAAAGAATGGATTAATTCTTTCATTTTGTTCTACCTTTCTCCTTTTAGCTCTCAACAATTTCAAAAGATAATCCTTTTTGTGTTTTGTTTTGTTTCTGAAACATACAACAGTTAATGGTTTCAGCCAAATGAAAGATTTGACAGTACCATGTACGTGAGGTTTGTGTCTTTATTGAGGTCAAAACTTTCATGATTTTGTTTGTTCGTCGAATCTTTGACCATTTTCCATTTGGTTTATAGACAGACAAGACTCAAGAGGATTACTAGTGGTGAAGGCAACCATTGCAAACTTACATGGATATTCGTACGTATAAGTAAGTAAATGATATTTTTGCGTTTAAAAGAGATAAATTAAATGATGTTTTTGTGTTTAATTAATCAGACAACGATGACAGCCATGGACACAAATCGGAAAAAGGGACACAATAGAAAGGTATTTAATCTAAAGAAGCATAAAAAAGGGAAAGATGGTAAGAGTTTGGATCCAAAAACAAACAAGAACAAAGATGGTAATAATGATGAGAAGCCAGTTTTGTTCCAATTGGGAAGCCTTGCTAGTTATGTTGCGAATGCAGATCCAGAGATAACCACTAGCAGATCTTCTTCTTTTTCTTCTTCTTCTTCTAGAAACATACTTGAGGAAGTTAATGAAAAAGAAAGGTCATCATTTGATAGTACTCATCAACACAATAAAGAACTCTCAAGTCTTTCTTTAAAATTATCCGAGTTACAAGGTTCATCACCACGGTCACAAGTCTCTGGTGTAACTCATGCTTCAATGGACCATGTGCTATTATTATCTCCTTCTCCTCAAATGATGGATAGAGACCAAATTCACTCATTACCTATCTTGGAGAATAATTTAAGCACAATTTCGAATGATTCACTGTTTAGTCTAAGCATTGGTGATCATGCGATAGCTAGAGATGAGTTGTTTAGTTATCGTGATTTTAAAGGTGGAGATATTTTAAAATCTGGTGAATTGTTAGAGTTCTCTCCTTCTGTTCATGCTCCAGTTGATTCTTCTTCTGATATGGAAGACAAAGCTAGTGAAGAAGATACTGAAGCTGGGAGATCACCAAGTGACAGTGACACTGAAGATAACTCGAATATATCATGGAGGAACATTGGACAATCCAATAACTCAAACGATGCACCGTCCAGCACACATTCTTTTTCATATCCAATGTGACTTTCTTTCTTTTTTAAACTTACTCAAAGTATCAGCCTACATAATATTTATTATAAAAAACTTTTACCAACATTTCTATTATTTAGTTATATATATATTAACATTTTATAATACATTTACATATATCATTTATTGTTGTAATTTTATAAGTTTTGAATCCATTAAAATGTTTAATATGGATGTTGTTATGAAAAGCACGACTGAGTATTTGTGGTTTTAATGCAGAACAAAAATAAAGAAAAAGAAGAAGAAGAAGAAGAAGAAGAAGAAGAAAATGAAGGAGAAAAAGAAGAAGACGCAGCAACAACAACAACAACAGTTGAAGAAAAATAGGTGTTGTTCTTGGTTGTGTTTCAAGAATATTGGAACATGCTGCAAATGTCCAAGTTGTGATAACTGCTTCTCTTGCTGGAAAAGTTTAAAATGCTGTTCGTGTTGCTCTTCCTGTGGCTGGTTCTTCTTCTGCTGCAAATGGAGATGTTGTTGCTGCTGTTCCAGGTATATTGCCTCTTCCTCTTTCTCATGTTCCATAGAAATGCTTTAAAACAAATTTTTCTTTGTGTTTGATACAGGGAGTGAAGAGTACAAACTACACGAGGCAGAGTCCAATCCAATACATCCTATAAATGGTTGTGTTGCTTTACTTTTTCTGAATTTTAGATTAGATTTTTATCCAACTCTCAGTTTTTTTTTGTTATTAAGCTCAAGTAATAAAAAAATAAAAAAGATTTCTAGATAAATGTTTCTTGCTTATTGAGACCAGTTACAAAAAAAAAGGATGAACAACAATTTGGTTATCTGTTATCCCTCTAACTGATTTCTAACTGATTTAGAATCTTTGAGCTTAGTCTTGTTTTTGTTTCATCTTTGTCATTAACAATTAATAATAGACACGATCACGCATATCGTTTCATATTTATCATCAGTTTTTACAAGGGAGATAAAGACTTTTTGTTTTATTGGAAAGCGGCAAATTTTGAAAAATGGAAGGATAGTGGATTAAGTAATTTGATAATACTATATATATGTATATATTCCAAAGAATTTTTAACTTAAATGTATTTCAAAAAGTCATATAGAAATGTATGATCTAACCACGACAGCGATGACAATTGACAATCTAGTTGCTAATATGGGAAGAATCAGATTTAGGAGAAGCTTTAGTTAAAAAAAGCTGGCGCCAAAATCAGCCAAGGTTTATTAAGGCGAGTTAATCCCTAAAATTGTGGGGAATATCTTTGGTTTTAAAAATTCTGTGAGAAAAAGAGAGCAAAAAAAAGGATGGATTAATTATTTCATTTTGTTCTACCTTTCTCCTTTTAGCTCTCAACAATTTCAAAAGATAATCCTTTTGTGTTTTGTTTTGTTTCTGAAACATACAACGATTAATGGTTTCAGCCAAATGAAAGATGTGATAGTACCATGTACGTGAGGTTTGTGTCTTTATTAAGGTCAAAACTTTCATGAGTTTGTTTATTCGTCGAATCTTTGACCATTTTCCATTTGGTTTAAAGACAGACAAGACTCAAGAGGATTACTAGTGGTGAAGGATACCATTGCAAACTTACATGGATATTCCTACGTATAAGTAAGTAAATGATGTTTTTGTGTTTAAAAGAGATAAATTAGATGATGTTTGTTGTGTTTAATTAATCAGAAACCGATGACGGCAATGGACACAAATCGGAAGAAGGGACACAATAGAAAGGTATTTAATCTAAAGAAGCATAAAAAAGGGAGAGATGGTAAGAGTTTGGATCCAAAAACAAGCAATAACAAAGATGGTAAAAATGATGAGAAGCCAGTTTTGTTCCAATTGGGGAGCCTTGCTAGTTACGTTGTCAATGCAGATCCAGAGATAACCACTAGCAGATCTTCTTCTTCTAGAAACATACTTGAGGAAGTTAATGAGAAAGAAAGATCATCATTTGATAGTACTCATCAACACAATAAAGAACTCTCAAGTCTTTCTTTAAAATTATCCGATTTACAAGGTTCATCACCAAGGTCACAAGTCTCTAGTGTAACACATGCTTCAATGGACCCTGTGCTATTATTATCTCCTTCTCCTCAAATGATGGATAGAAACCAAATTCACTCATTACCTATCTTGGAGAATAATTTAAGCACAATTTCCAATGATTCACTGTTTAGTCTAAGAATTTGTGATCATGCGATAGCTAGAGATGAGTTGTTTAGTTATCGTGATTTTAAAGGTGGAGATATTTTAAAATCTGGTGAATTGTTAGAGTTCTCTCCTTCTGTTCATGCTCCAACTGATTCTTCTTCTGATATGGAAGACAAAGCTAGTGAAGAAGATACTGAAGCTGGGAGATCACCAAGTGACAGTGACACTGAAGATAACTCGAATATATCATGGAGGAACATTGGACAATCCAATAACTCAAACGATGCACCGTCCAGCACACATTCTTTTTCATATCCAGTGTGACTTTCTTTCTTTTTTAAACTTACTCAAAGTATCAGCCTACATAATATTTATTATAAAAAAACTTTTACCAACATTTCTATTATTTAGTTATATATATATATATATATATATATATTAACATTTTATAATACATTTACATATATCATTTATTGTTGAAATTTTAGAAGTTTTGAATCCATTAAAATGTTTAATATGGATGTTGTTCTGAAAAGCAGGACTGATTATATGTGGTTTTAATGCAGAACAAAAATAAAGAACGCAGCAGCAACAACAACAACAGTTGAAGAAAAATAGGTGTTGTTCTTGGTTGTGTTTCAAGAAGATTGGAACATGCTGCAAATGTCCAAGTTGTGATAACTGTTTCTCTTGCTGGAAAAGTTTAAAATGTTGCTCGTGTTGCTCTTCTTGTGGCTGGTTCTTCTTCTACTCCAAATGGAGATGTTGCTGCTGCTGTTCTAGGTATACTGCCTCTTCCTCTTTCTCATGTTCCATAGAAATGCTTTAAAACAGAGTTTTCTTTGTGTTTGATACAGGGAGTGAAGAGTACAAACCACACAAGGCAGAGTCCAATCCAATACATCCTATAAATAGTCATGTTGCTTTACTTTTTCTGAATTTTAGATTAGATTCTTATTACAACTCCCAGTTTGTTTTTGTTATTTAGCTCAAGTATAAAAAAGAAAAAAGATTTCTTGATAAATGTTTCTTGCTTATTGAGACCAGTTAACAAAAAAAAAAGGATGAACAACAATTTGGTTATCTGTTATCCCTCTAACTGATTTCTAACTGATTTAGAGTCTTTGAGCTTAGTCTTGTTTTGTTTCAGCTTTGTCATTAACAATTAATAATAGACACGATCACGCATATCGTTTCATATTTATCATCAATTTTTACAAGGGAGATAAAGACTTTTTGTTTTATTGGAAAGCGGAAAATTTTCAAAAATGGAAGGAAAGTGGATTAAGTAATTTGATAATACTATATATATGTATATATTCCAAAGAATTTTTAACTTATATGTATTGCAAAAAGTCATATAGAAATGTATGATCTAACCACGACAGCGATGACAATTGACAATCTAGTTGCTAATATGGGAAGAATCAGATTTAGGAGAAGTTTTAGTTAAAAAAATCTTGCGCCAAAATCAGCCAAGGTTTATTAAGACGAGTTAATCCCTAAAATTGTGGGGAATATCTTTGGTTTTAAAAATTCTGCGAGAAAAAGAGAACAAAAAAAAAAGAATGGATTAATTCTTTCATTTTGTTCTACCTTTCTCCTTTTAGCTCTCAACAATTTTAAAAGATAATCCTTTTTGTTTTGTTTTGTTTCTGAAACATACAACGGTTAATGGTTTCTTCCAAATGAAAGATTTGTCAGTACCATGCACGTGAGGTTTGTGTCTTTATTGAGGCCAAAACTTTCATGAGTTTGATTGTTCGTCGAATCTTTGACCTTTTTCCATTTGGTTTATAGACAGACAAGACTCAAGAGGATTACTAGTGGTGAAGGCAACCATTGCAAACTTAAATGGATATTCCTACGTATAAGTAAGTAAATGATATTTTTGCGTTTAAAAGAGATAAATTAAATGATGTTTTTTGAGTTTAATTAATCAGAAAACGATGACAGCAATGGACACGAATCGGAAGAAGGGACACAATAGAAAGGTATTTAATCTAAAAAAGCATAAAAGGGAAAGATGGTAAGAGTTTGGATCCAAAAACAAGCAAGAACAAAGATGGTAATAATGATGAGAAGCCAGTTTTTTCCAATTGGGGAGCCTTGCTAGTTACGTTGTCAATGCAGATCCAGAGATAACCACTAGCAGATCTTCTTCTTCTTCTTCTTCTTCTTCTTCTTCTTTTTCTAGAAACATACTTGAGGAAGTTAATGAGAAAGAAATGTCATCATTTCATAGTATTCATCAACACAATAAAGAACTCTCAAGTATTTCTTTCAAATTATCCGAGTTACACGGTTCATCACCAAGGTCACAAGTCTCTGGTGTAACTCATGCTTCAATGGACCCTGTGCTATTATTATTTCTTTCTCCTCAAATGATGGATAGAGACCAAATTCACTCATTACCCATCTTGGAGAATAATTTAAGCACAATTTCGAATGATTCACAGTTTAGTCTAAGCATTGGTGATCATGCGATAGCTAGAGATAAGTTGTTTAGTTATCGTGATTTTAAAGGTGGAGATATTTTAAAATCTTGTGAATTGTTAGAGTTCTCTCCTTCTGTTCATGCTCCAGCTGATTCTTCTTCTGATATGGAAGACAAAGCTAGTGAAGAAGATACTGAAGCTGGGA